>JAJOOO010019725.1:0-42583 GCA_029582685.1 Solanum piurae | reverse complement strand
TACTTTGTCAGAGAAAAACTAACTCAGGGTATGATTAAGACTCATCATGTATCCACCAGAGATCAGTTAGCAGATCTTCTTACAAAAGGGTTGTGGAAAGCTCCTCATCTGCATTTAATGACCAAGCTGGGTTTAAAAGACATCTTTCAGCCATCAGCTTGAGGAGGGGTGTTGAGCATAAGTGAGACTGAGGAGCTGTTATAAGAGTTAGTTAGGATGAACAGTAAAAGTCAGTAAGTTGGTTAGATGTTAGTTACTAGTTAAACTGTGGTTAGTTTATAATTAACTAGACTAGATGGTTAAAGTAGATCCAAGTAATACACACTATATATAGTGGTATAGATATGTTGTAAAGATGTAGTTGTACAGATTATTCAATACATTTTCAGTTTCTATTCTTCTTCATAACTGCCTTTCACATTGTTATCACAAATTATGCATTTTAGTCTTGGTCCACTCATGGTGGGATCGGAAAAAAGCTTCATAATTATGGTGGTTTCTGTTTCTTCAATTCAATGGTAGTTTTAATTATTCTTTTATTATTGTAATACTTTATCAACTATATCACTTTAAAATTGCAATTAATAGTTGTAAGGTGTTTTGACTAATTAATATCAAATGCAGTGGACTTCTATGGTCTTAAATTGTGAGCATCTAGAATGGGTTAAAAGGGTTTTGATTTGGTAAATAAATTAGGTTGAAGTCTTGATGATGTAATTTGAGCTGAAAAAGTGTTAGTCAAGCATAAATATAATTAAATATATATAAGCCAAAAGAAAACTTTAAAGCCCATCCAAACAGTCTTAACATAAATCAATAAATTATCAAGAGTTTAAATTTCAATATACTGCTAATTTACCCTATTTTTTGTATATAAATAGTCATAGTATCACTAAACAATATGTATTTGACCTTATATACAATGACCATCATCATAAAGTTGATTAATAATGAGTGGTCAAAATTATTGAAATTTGACTTTAATACATGAAATATATATAATAAAGTTGTATGGTCAAAGGTATTGAAATTATTACCTAATATAAGGTTTATTATAATGATAAGAAAGATAATTTTACAAGTGCTGTTAAGGTATTGGTCTTCGTCACATCAAGAAGAAGATTTAATAGCCAGTGGTGAACATAGGATCCGGCTCCCCTCCATTACCACTCCCCTTCATTTCGTAAATATCAAATTTTGTATGGACTATATTGTAATTCTTACCAAATTTGGAGAATAGTTTTTTAAAATCAATTGACTTAACTATGGTTATGATATTTATTCATATGATATAATCTTAACCTTTAAACTTTAAATATGACACATGTGTCTAATCTAGACGTGCACTTGACGAAATGGAGGAAAGAGGTAATGGAGGGGAGCCGGATCCGCAAACATATATATTATTTTATTGACTGCACAGTGTTCAAGCGATAACTCTTTCGTCGAAAAATTATATATATGGTAAAGGTAAGTCAAATTTTAATTTTATAGAAATGTATATACATGGTGATTGATTTATGTAGTGGTTAAAGATACTGCAAAATTTTCTTAATGTTGCATTTTTAATTCTAGCTAGCGAAATTATTATAACACATTGCTCGAAAAATAATTATTCGTTTTGACATTATATACGCATTATTTAGATAGAATAGATTAAATCATTAAATCCTGTCGACAATTAAATAATAACACTCTAGAAATAAAGAAAATCGTGATAGTAGCAGACAATGTTACACGTCGATTGGAGACATTTTCTCGGCGCTGTTATTTCAATTTGCGCATAAAAATCACGTGATAATTAAGTGTGGCAAATTTCCACAAATATAAATAGAACGACTTGTATCCCTCAATCTTACAAACCTCATTCACTCTAAAACCCACTTTGCTACAAACATGTTTCTTTCTCTCTTTATATTCTTCATTTTAGGGTTTCTTACCCATTCCTTAAAACATCATCTCAAAATCACTCCCATCTATGGCCCTTCCTCTTACCCAGTCCTTGGATGCCTTATTTCCTTCTATAAAAATCGACACCAACTATTGGATTGGTACACACAGCTTTTATGTGAATCCCCAACACAAACCATTCTAGTGCAGCGATTCGGCGCTCCTCGAACCATAATCACAGCCAATCCGGATAACGTTGAGTACATGCTCAAAACGAATTTCATTAATTATCCAAAGGGGAAGCCTTTTACGGATATTCTAGGCGATTTTCTAGGGCGTGGGATATTCAACGTGGACGGGGAGCTGTGGAGCGCCCAGCGTAAATTGGCTAGCCATGAATTCAGCACAAATTCGTTGAGGGAGTTTGTAGTCAAAACTCTGGAAGAAGTAGTCGAAAACAGGCTCATTCCGTTGTTAACTCAGGCAGCTAAATCTGGCAAAGTGTTGGACTTGCAAGACGTGCTTAGGCGTTTCGCCTTTGATACAATTTGCAAGGTGTCCCTAGGTACTGATCCGCACTGTTTGGATGATCTCTCTCACGTGCCAGTTCTCGTTGAGTCGTTCGATACCGCTTCTCTAGCGTGTGCAATGCGTGGGATGGCGCCTGTCTACGCGATATGGAAAAGTAAAAGAGCGCTCAATTTAGGATCGGAGAAGAAGCTGAAGGAAAACGTGAAACGCGTTCACTGTTGTATTTACGAGATCGTACAGGAAAAGAAACAGAAGATTGCTACTGAAAATGGAGGGGATCTTCTGTCTAGATTATTAATTGCAGGACACGAAAATGAAGTGGTTAGAGATATGGTTATAAGTTTCCTAATGGCGGGAAGAGACACCACTTCATCCGCATTGACGTGGCTCTTTTGGCTCACTACAAATCACCATGACGTTAAAGACGAAATGATCAAGGAAATAACGTCGATCAACAATGGTGATTATAAGTCGCTTGATTTCGATGAATTAAAAGAGATGAAGTATTTAACCGCGTGCTTGAATGAATCAATGAGGCTTTATCCGCCAGTGGCTTGGGATTCTAAGCACGCGGCTAAAGACGACATATTACCAGACGGAACAAGGGTTCAAAAGGGCAATAGAGTTACTTATTTCCAGTATGGAATGGGTCGAATGGAGGAGATTTGGGGAAAAGACCGACTCGAATTCAAACCGGACCGTTGGATCGATGAAAACGGAGCGTTGAAAATTGTTAGTCCGTATAAGTATCCAGTGTTTCAAGCAGGTCCAAGGGTGTGTTTGGGGAAAGAAATGGCATTTACTCAGATGAAGTATGTGCTGGCTTCGGTTCTAAGGCGGTTCGAGATTAAACCAGTAGTTAATGTAGAAAAACCGGTTTTTGTGCCTCTTTTGACTGCACATATGGCTGGTGGATTTAATGTGAGAATCTATCACCGTGATGGCTAAAGGGTGAAACGAAAAAAACTCCAGTGCTCAATTAGCATTTGCTGCTTGTTATATTTTTTGCAAATGAATTATATAAATGGAGGAGTATATTATATATAGCTTGAAGTTTATTTGTGTTATCACTACTAATTTTATTTTCTTACATGTTTTTTGGACAATCTTCACAAATTCAAGAATTGAATTCGAATATTCTACTACAATTCTTTTAATTTCTTTTTGTCCATTACTTTACCATTATATTGGATCAGTCAAGCAAGAAGAAAAGTTCATTTTTAAGTGTTGGGATAGGACATACTGTTTGACTTTCATACGAGTTAAATGGGCATGTTTGAATTAATTTAAAAGTTGATTAAATTTATTTTTAATTTTTGGAACTGTTTGATAAATTTTAAATTAATTTAAAATAAGTTTAAAATAACTTTAAAAGTATAAAAATTAAAAGTAGGTCTCCTCTAATTTTTAATATTTGACTTGAAATTCATTAAAATTTAATTTTTTATTTTTAAATTTAAAAATTACATTTTAAAGTTAATCTAAACGGGTCTTACTTTGTCCACTTTGTAAGTAAGTTATCCTGTCCAAACAGGTTTTTCTATATATAGCTGGTCCAGCTGTGTATTAGACATGTGATCTATATAGTTTAGAGCTTGTTCCACTACTGTCTGTTGCCAAACTAACAAAGACTTTTATTACTCTACCTTCTTATTAAAAAAAACACGTGACATCTTTTTAAATTTCAAGATTCTTAAATTATGAATTATGATATTTTTTACTTAATTAATTGGAATATCTTGATTAGAAAATGGAGTAACAAAATGAGAGAAAATATCTCATTCGATATTTTGGTGTGCATCAGTAGCTATTACTAAAAATTAAATATCTAACTTTTTTGGATAGGGCGTTGAGCCGTTGCTTCAACAAAGTGGTTTCTAATCAAATAATTGTACTATTTTTTTTTGTTAAAAATATTATTCTTGGCGAATTTTTATTTCTTGAATAGCATTTTGAGTTGGTCAGTAACCTAATGAATAATCATTTGTTAAATATATTCGGGTGGGAGTTTAGATAACAAATCAGCTAAGCTATTAAGATTTATGTCTCAACTTCATCATTGTGATTATATTTGTGACGATATTCCTTCAGCACTCATAATTAATTAACTCTTTGATTTGCTTTACCTCTTTTTCTTGCAAATCTAGTACTATGTAAATATTCATTAATATGGTTACTTAATCAGTCCCCAATTTGAATATGTGGTAGGATTTGCTTCACTAATTGGAGCAATTATTATGATATCATAATTAATTAGTAATAGTATTATTTATGAATAATAGGAGAAGTCATTACCCAACTTTCAAAAAACTTCTTTCATATCACTCATCAAATCAGTGTAATGCCAAGTGCCAACTAATTAGTACTTTTCCATCCCTATAATCACAAATCCATTATTTCCTCCGTCCAAATAATTTTTTT
The DNA here is from genome assembly GCA_029582685.1 of Solanum piurae. Taxonomy (NCBI): domain Eukaryota; kingdom Viridiplantae; phylum Streptophyta; class Magnoliopsida; order Solanales; family Solanaceae; genus Solanum; species Solanum piurae. The sequence goes on along the minus strand of JAJOOO010019725.1, from coordinate 37,741 downwards.
TTTAGGGGTCGTCTGGTAGGAAAAAAAATAACGCAGGGATTAATAATGCAGGGTATATTTTTTTTATCAAGTGTTTGGTTCATTGTTTTTTACCTCATCTTGTGTTTGGATTAGAACTCTACAAAAAGCTTCTTTTCAATTATACCGTTGCATTATTATGAGATTTTCTATTTTTTTGTAATCGATCAAGGTAGATAATTGTCAGGACAATATTATTTTTTATGACCTTCTAAATAGCTAGGAGAAACAATTTTGTTGTCATGTTTGCTATTTTCTCACTTGAATTATGCAACACCCCGTAACTAGAAAGAATTAGAAAGGAATTTAAAAAGAGGAAATAGTCATTTTTGGAAAGAATATAAAAAATTGGAAATTTGTTAAGTGTGTTAAAGTTGAGTTTTTTGTCAACTTCAAACGACCATAGCTTCTAGCTCAGGATGAGTTAGGTGTGTTTCCAGATATCATAGGAAAGATCTTGGAATAATCTTTCCAACGCCGCCGAGTTCGCACGATCCAAGTTCGTATGAGTGAGTTATGCCCATTGGAAGTTGGGTTGTTCAAATAAGGAAATGTTCAACGGTCTTTTTCATACCCTATTATTTTAATTCGTTTTAGTGGATTAATTAAGGGTCAAAACTGAATTGGTTCAGTTTGTGCAAATTGGAAAATGGAGTAAGGGTTTTGAAGAGAAAAGAAGAGGAGAAAGGAGAAGAGAAGGAGAAGGAATCGTCAAGATCTTCAAGAATCGCTTGTGAATTTCGTCAAGGGGTGATCCCTACGAGGTATGTGAGATCACATAACGATGGGTTAGTTCACCCACGCGTCAATCTTGAATCAATTCAGCAAAGTTTATTAGATTTGAAAGTAAATTCTTTAAATTTTTTATGAAGTTCGTTTGAAGCCTTGTGGGTTGTGTTGTTGGAGTTTTCTTGAGATTGATTCATGTTTTTAGTTATTTTAACAAATAGAATCTGATATATATTGAAGGTATAAATGATTCTAAGTGTTTGGGGAAAGAACCAAATGAGTTTAGAGGGTTTAGAGATGAAAAACGAAGAAGGAATAGTCGAGTGGGTTTTGGCACGCAAGTCCGTGTCGCGGACTTGCTCCCCCAGTGCACAAAAATTAGCTCTGCATCGCGGTTGGGATGCGGACTCCTCTGTCTCAAAATTAAATTTTGCGATCAAATATTTAAATGCATCTCCGCGTCGCGGACTTGCTCCAAGACGGTGATTCTTGATTTTTTTCCTCATGTTTAGCTATCTAAAATCATTCCTAAACATCATGAGATCTTTCTTATCACCAATACAAATCCTTGAATCCATAATTCAATTCAAGGAAAGTTAAGTGTCAAGTCAAGAGAAGTTAAGAGCCAAGTCAAGAGAAGTTCATATAGTCTTCCAAAAGTTTTTTACAAGTGATTTAACTTTGTTTTAAGACTTGAATTTTGAGTTTTGTAAAGAGTAAAGTTTGAAGTTCATTTCTTCAAAAGTATATGGGAACTATGTATTCCCAAAGAGTTTAAAATGTTTTCACATTTAAACAAGTAAGGAAACTTTGATTTTCAAAGAGCCTTTGAGCTAGTTTTCAGAAAAGAGTAAATGCTTTCACAATTAAGCAAGAAGGGAAACTGAAATTTCCAAGAGAGCCTTTGAGCTAAGTTTTGAGCAATCATCTCAAACCACAGAAAGAAGTTATGTTTTTAAAACATAAAGAGCTAGTATATTTTGGGAGTAGTATTGAACACCGATATGGGGGAGAGTTCAGAGAACTCCGAGCCGCCATAAACCATGTAGCCATCATGGGTAGAAAAGGGTCATACTTTTTAGATGACTCATTTAGTGTTTTTTAGCATAGACTAGTGGATCCACTTAGTAGTTCAGGTTCTATACCCTCTGCAAGATATAGGATGGCCCTGGCAGCGTGCGGCAAAACGATGTATCATCACAATAGCTCTTACGTGATGGTGTCGGTTAGAGAAACTCCCACATAAAAAAATATATTTTTATATGCACAATTATTTGTATTTCTACATACATTTCAGAGTTATATGTACCTTTGCATACATACAGAGTTGACATCATGTTTTTAAACAACTTTTCTTTATATTGCACTTGCTTTAAACTGCTTTATATTGAAATGAGTTCAATTATGTTGAATTGAGTTGTCTTCAGTTCCTTTCAAGCTTAAGTTATGTTTAGCATTCCAACTCGCATACTCGTACATTCAATGTACTGATGCCAGTTGGCCTGCATCTTCTTATGATGCAGACACATGTAACTAGGATCGGCATCTAGCACATCGTTGATCCAGTTGAGCATTTCAGAGTCTTGTGGTGAGCCTCCTTGCTTTTCGAATGATCCCTTTTATTGCTACCAGTATTATTATCAGTTCATTAGGATATCGTAGGGCTTGTCCCGACATCCATCTCAGTTTTTTTAGAGGTTTCATAGATAGACAATCATATGTTAGGTTTTTTTTTAGTTTCTATTTCCTGTTTTAATGGTTGAGAGTTGAGTTGCCACTTTTGGCCAGTGAATGTTATCTTGATACATTCTAATTGTTTATTGAGCAGTTCAGTTTACTTTAAAAGTATTTTTCTTCATGAGTTAAATCTTTCGCTGAGTAAGTAAGCCAAGCCAAGGGTTTGCTTGGGGCCAGCAATGGTTCTCGAGTGCCGGCCACGTCCAGGGTGTTGGCTCTGGGCGTGACAAATTATTTGAGGGTAAACAATTATTATCTTAATAAATTAATCACTTAAAAAAAAGTTAATTTTCAATTTAGAATAGATAGACCCTCTACTTTAAAATCGAAAAGAGGGTAAACAATAGTAAAATCGAATAAATCATCTACATTTACACATAAAAAATTACAAGTTGTAGTTTTAATATGTATGCAATTTATAAATTGTTTAAAATACAAATAATTAGAAACCACATATAAATCAACAAATAATATATTGAATCAAGATCACAAACATCATGTGGTGATATATTTGCGTTTTCAATTAGTAAATGTTAAAGAACTCACATTATAAATATTGTATTGATATGTATTGCATTTATTTATTAATAAACAACTCTCTCAAAATAATAAAATTTGTAAGTTAATTTATTTAAATAAATTTTCTAGTAAAAATATAAAACATAAAATCAAGAAAATAAATAAAATGATTAAAATCATTTGAGGGATATTTTTGTCTTTACATAGATAATCCCATGGTATTAAATCCAATGTATTACTAATACCACCAAATGAAAGGTATTAGTAATACATCCCATAATACCATGTAGGGTGTATAACTAATCCATGGATTAGTTATACTTAGGCTCAAAAATTCTACCAAACATAGTACTAAATAATACCATACATAATATATGGACTATTTCTCCTAATACCTCCTACCAAACGACCCCTTAAAATTTGGGATGGGGGAGTACGGTGGTAGGTGAGAGACGGAGAGGAAGAGGTGGAGTGGGTAAGAAAAATATTTTATATTTTATTTTATAATTTTGTTTGGGAAATAGTAATACTTTAATTTTTGAGAGTATTAATAATTTATTTAATTTTTATCAAGGTGAAATATTTTATCCAAACATTTTTTTAAATAAAAAAAAAATGTATTACACACACCACTAAACAATTCTCAATTTGAATATAAAACAACTAATAACACTATACTTCGACACAAGAGAAGATCATATGCATGTTACAGTATATTTTGAATATCAAACAATGAATAGAAATCTACAATATATTTACTTTCTTTGTTCACGTTTATTTGCTCATTATATACTATAAATAAATGTTCATTTTTACTTGTTCTATTTTAAAAATGAAAAAAATAATTTATCTTATTATTTCTAGATTTTCCTTACTATTAATTAACTATAGTCATTTATCAAAATTTTGATGATAAAATTATCATTTTATTTTTTATTGTGTGTCAAATCAATATCGAGTAATTTTTTTTTAAAAATTATATCAAATAAATCAAAATAAAATAAAATACTTAAAAAAAACACATGATTCACATTACCACGATGGATGGAATAATGACAAAACTCCATTTCGGCGCAGTTTTTTTCGATCGAAAAATAACGAGAAACATGGATACTCTCTTTAGTAGTTTAATTAAGGATATATTATATACTTTAATTTACTTATGTCTTGTCAACAGTACTAAAACACATGATATTAAACTTTTTTTCTGTAGGTATTCCACCGTTCAATTTCAATAGGAAAAAAATCTGCTCAATTTTCTATAGAAGATTTAATATAAAGCATCAAATTACAAAGAGTTTAAATTATATACGTTGTATCAGGTATGTATCCAAAATACTATTTGATGTAGATAACTTACAATTTCAAATAATTGTTGCAATTATAATGTCCACCCGTTGTGGGATGGTAAAAAGTATTATATATTATGGTGGATTCTGATTCTTCAATTAAATTGCCCTTTTAATTATTCTTTTATTAGTTAAAATAATTTCTTAAGTATGATACTTTAAAATTAATTGTTGTGAGATGCTTTGACCAATTGAATGCACGGTTTATAAGCTTAATTAAAGTCAACAAAACTACTAATGGACTAAATTGTGAGCATTCAGAAAGGGTTATTAAAAGAGCTTTTTAAATAAAATAATTAAGTCAAAGTCTTGATGAAATAATTTGGTATACATAGTTACATACCATTAGTACAAGCTTGAATAATGAATACTTGTTAATTAGCCAAGTCAAATATCTTACTAATAATTATATATTTGTTGGCCATGTATATATAATAATAAAATAATGGCCACAATAATATATTTTGAAGTCCAATACTCTTAGTACGGAAAAAAGGGTCAGTTGCACTTTTGTCCCAGGGTTTTTACTTTTAAGGAAAAATTACCTAAATGAGTATACAAATTATTATTATTTTAAAAAAAAAATTATAAATTTTTTTACTCTCTTCTATTCTCAGATACATTACTTTACGCAATATATGGGTCCATCGAGTGATATATTCGAAGTCGAGGTGCGATATATCGGGCCATTGATGGATGTATCTGAAACCGGAACGCGATGTATCGAGTCGTTTTGGGATGTATACGAATTCCACCAAATTTAAGGATTTTTTGTAATTTAAAAAAGAGCAAAAATAAGATGCAATTAACTCTTAACACTATAAGATTTGTGTAAAATTTCTATAATTTTAATCTCCCCAGAATATTTTTTTCTATGAGATGTAAGTTTATATTTTTGTATTATAATATTGTATAAGTTATATCTTACTTTTGTAATGACCTTATATTCTGTTAAGTATAAATTCAATTTTTAAGAAGAAAATTAAGATCAAATATATTTAAAAGATAAATCATATAATAAAATAAATATTACATTGTCAACAAAAATAAAAAAGGAAAAAAAATGTTGTGTAAACTTTATAAAGAAAAAAGGAAGAAAAGATGTGACATTTAAGTCACTCCTTTTACACAATTAGTAGTAGCTTTCAACCACGTTTTTATTTCTTTTGAAGAGAAAAGTGATTACAAGTCGACTGAAATAATAATTGATTTAATAGTTTTCTATAGAAAAAATATTTTTATTTTATGAACGAGAAATTTGAAAATGACACATAATAATTTTAGAATCATTTTCTAAACAATTTTTTTCATATGCTAATAAGATTTGAAAGCATTTGCTAATAATTAGTACGTTCTCAGTCTCAAATTATTTGTCCTGATTTTTAAGAATATTTATTGTATAAATTTAAATTTAAGTTATCTGCTTTGTTTACCATTAATAGTTATTAGTATTTTTCTTTAAGACCATACATACCTCAATTATGAATAATGTTATAATCATTCAAGTACTGATAAAGAGTGAAATAGTTAAAAATTTCTTTTAATTAATATTTTTTAATAACTATATATAAAGTGTTGCGATAGATACTTTGAAATGAAACAAATAAATTACTATTGAAAAAGTGGTTACAACGTCAACAAGTAGAAGTTATTGTCATTAATATTGGTATCACCTTTTAGGATATTATTACTGTACTTTTTATCAAATGTCGAATCTTTAATTGTATATTAACCAAAAAATATTCTTGATAATATCATTTCATGTCGACATCCACACATTTATTGTAATTAAAACTTTTTCCACTTAAAGTCAAATTGATGTTGATCTATATGAATTGATAAAGTTCAAATCACAGTTTTTCTTAAAAAGATAAATAAATTATAATCCCTTAATTATAATTTGATATTTGATATCCACTGTTATCGATTAATTTAGATTTGATGATGAGTAATACAATAAGATACTTCACTAGGCCACAATAATATATTTTGTGGACCATAATGGCCTCAATAATATATTTTGGAGTCCAATACAGCAATACTCTTGTACGGAAAAAGGGGTCAGTTGCACTTTCGCCGGCCTAGTTTTTAAATTTTTGTCTCTTCGAATAAATAATTTTTTTACTTATGTAAATTTATATTTTTATATTATAATATTTTATAAATTATATTTATTTTTCTCAAAGAACTTATATCTTGTAAGATATAAATTCAATTTGCATGGACAATTAAAGTCATCTAATTTGAAGAACAAAAATTTTAAAATAATAATTGTATTTTGGAATTTCAAAATAATTCGCCGTCGCGGTAGCAAAACACAATCTCTGCCCTTCGTTTGAGCACTTTGTGCATATTGAGTAAATCCCTCATTGTGTAGTAGCCTGCAAACCACACATGAAATATAAACCGCATAAGGCAAGCCCCAAGTGATGGAGTAGACTCATAAGGCATTGAAGGGATCTATCATGAACCCTCCAAATCAACTGAGTCATCTTGAATGACCAATACATTTAAAGAGTAAAAATTGAAGATAAATACATTTAACAGACAAATATTATAAATAAATATAGTAAAATTTAAGAAAATTCAGTACTCTTTTGTGACTTGTCAACAAAAACCAAAAAGGCAAAAAATTGATGTGTTAGTCAATTAAAAAGGGAAGAAAAGTATCACATTTAAGTCACACTTTTTCCAGAAGTAGTAGCTTTCATACACGTTTTTTTTCCTGGAAGAAAAAAAGCGACTACAAGTCGACTTATAAATAATCAATTCATTTTATATATACAATTATTTTTTTATAGAAAATCTATGTTATTTTTTTTTACTTAGAAATCTAAAAATGACATACAAAATTTTTATAATCATTTTCTTCCAATTCACACTATAAAGGGCTTAATAGATTTATTTCCACACTTTAAAAAACCTTTCCATTTTCTAATAATTAGTACTCCATCCGTCTCAATTACCTACCTAATTTCTAAGAATAATCATCTCATTCTCCTATATACAATATACTCTCTTTGTCCAACAATAGTTGTTCATTATTGACTTGACAGACTCCTTAAAAATAAAATAAGGGTAATATTACTATATTATAATGTGCCTTTATTAAATTTAATGATTTAAAAAATGTGTTAGATAATAAATAATATTTAATAGCAAGGGTAAAATAGACACAAAAAATAAATTATCTCTTAAATTTTTAAATTGGACAAATATTGTTGGACCACTATTTTTAGTATAATGAACAACTATTTTTAATAGAGTGAACAACTATTGTTGGATGTAGGAGTATTAAATGTCTTTTGAAATTAAATAGTATTTAGAAGATAAAGTATAAAAGTATAGAAAATTACTACTTCCTCCGTTCACTTTTACTTGTCACTTATTCTTAAAATAAATTTTCATTTTTACTCGTCACTTTTGACATATCAGGAAAAGACAATGATTTTTCCCATGTTTTACCTTTAGCATTAAATACTTATTTTTAAAAGAGAAAAAGAACAAATATACCCCAAACTATCGTAAATGGCATACAAATACCCTCCGTCATACTTATGGGACATTGATGCCTCTGCCGTCTAAAAACTAGAGCATATATATCTTTTATACTATTTTGGTTTTTTTTTTTTTGTGGCTGAGATAGACACTTACATTTTGGGATGGAGGAAGTATTATTTATCATTTTACAAGTTTGAGATAAACTTATCTCATTTTACTCTAGAAGATTGTAAACACCTTAATTGTGGGTGATGTTACGAGTAATTTTCAAATACCAATAAAGTGTAAAATAATTTAGTAATCAATATTTATAATAAACGTGTAAAATAAATCACAATAAATAATTTGACACGAATGAATGAAGTAGGTTACTGCTGAAAAGGTGGCTACAGCCTACAGCAACATCAAGCAGAAGTTTTTGCCATCGTTACTGTATTTTTGGTCGAACGTCAATTTTTATTATTTATTTATTTTTTGGTGTCGTAAATTGTGGGTAGGGAAAGGGGAAATGTGAGAGACTCACCAACAAGGTGGAGTTCAGATAGCCAATTCTAGAATTCTGTGAATGTCAAATCTTTAATTATATCATGACAAAAAGAAGAAAAAAAACTTCGTTTGTATCATTTCATGTCGACAAGCAGACATTATGCCACACATTTATCGTAATTAACTTTTCCCACTTAAAGTCAAGTCTGTGTTGATCAATATGAATTGCGTAAAATTCGGGTCATGGTTTTTCTTTTTAAAATAAAAATTGTGATTCTTCATTTATAATCATTTGATATTTATAGTGCCCGGTTAATCTGAATTTGATATTCAATATATTTACTAGGAGTTAGAGCGCTTCATATCAACATGTTCTTCAATCTTATAATCTTTAGGTAAAGACAAAATAAATTCTAACTATTTCAACACACGCAAAACAGTGGGTGGTTCCAAAGTTTCTATTTATGATGCATATAAAGTGTATTATGTATTACTCACACCAATCTGTTTCATTTTACTTTGTCCTATATCAAAAATAGATATTTTATTTTATTCATCATTTTAACAAATCAAAAGAATTCTACTTTCTTCATCAACTTTTAATTATCATATTACGTTTTTTCGAAAAAAAGGAAACCATGACAACTAAAGGTGAATGGAGAAATTACTATTTTTTTAATCATACAAACCGTAGTATTAAATAACTACATTAAGTAATAATAATAGTCAAATTTAGAATTTCAAAACATCACTAGTAAAGATAATTGAATAAAATATATATATACTTCTAATAAAACTTTGTTCCACCTCACCTGCTTCTTTTCTAAGATAAATATAATTTAGAATATGATGTCGCTTACCAAATGATTGCTGTCAGTTACTTCTATGAAGAACACAAATTCATTATTATTAGACAAGCTAATCAGATAGAAATTCAGTCGAACAACATTCATGCTTTGAGCAATCAGAATCAGAATATAAAATGAGCAAAAATATAATTAGCAGCTCAAGAAAATGAAGAGGCAGAATGAGGGCAATCTCAGTAGTTGAATTGGTTAAGTACCTGAACTTTCACCTAATAGTGAGGTTCGATTCCCCACCTTGTAATCCCCTCCTCCATTTCCCATCCCCACCCGCCAAAAAAGGAGGTAAAATGAGCAAGTCCATCGGACAATGAAGCCAAAATTAGATTCAAAAGCTGACCAGAGTAGATTTTGAAAGACCAGTTTCATTGCGAATTTGCAAAGACTAGCAAAAATTTGACATGCAGTTTTTCACATATTATGTAACTATTCAGGCACAAGTCTAGCGCACCCTCACAATATAACAAAATGCTATAGCATACAACAAGAACACAGAAACACGCACAACGCGCACACAAGAGTTGTAAGGCCATAAGTTGACTCTTTAACTAGTTGTAAAGCACCCATAATAGAGAAGCAAAAGCCTACTTTGGCACAGCTGCTAGGTGTACAAAATGGAATTTGGAATCAGCTGCCTCAAAACTCTTGGAATATGCTTTAGTCATGTGTCCCCCCTTAACCGAGCTATTAGTTCATCCTGCCAACACAATTACATAGTGAGAACGTGCATTGAAAGAGAATAACATGCTACAGAATAGGCCAAATATTCAACAAAACACATCATTCAAGTAGAAAATCAACAATTACACCTCAATTCCAAACACGTTGGGGAAAATACATCATACAAGTACTACTTATTATAATGTCCTTAAGGAGGATAAGTTACCGAGTAAAAGTATAACAGTGGACCACAATGAAAAATGCAAAACCTATATAAAATAAAAAGGTTATGCAAATACTTGCCTTCCTTCCTCTCAGTGAAAGACCTTTCTCCTTTAACAAAGCCCGTAGCTTCTCAACAGTCATATTTTGTATTTCAGGTGCACGAGTTTTTGAAGTTTCTGCAGGAATTGAGACCAAGTTTAATACATTACTAACTGTAAATGATAATGCACATGAATTCATTCTACAAAAAATAAGTAGTTCCAACAAAGACTTTAAAAACAAGAAAATTTGGACAAAGAGTAGGAAATATCTACAATGAGACCTGAAAAAATATGATGGTGTCTAACTGAGAATATACTATTTATTGTGCCTTTAAATTTACTTTTCAGGCATGACATGGTAAATCAAATCAATAAACCTCCTTGTAAGTGGCTTCCACATTCCCAAAGATTTGGAAAGATGACATTCAATGTCCCCTAAGGAATATTTACAGAAGTTAGAGCTAAGGCATGTTAATCGCCTTATTTCATGTCACTCAATGTCCTGAAGATAGATTTCTGGAAGAAGCTGTTATTCACTATCTAGTCTCATAAGATAATAGTTATACATGTACTTGATGCTTGACAGTAATCACAACTTATTATTGGTAGTAAATGATAGGAGTATGATCTTTACCTTCTCATCCAAAATAAATTGGTAGTAAATGTTAAGATCTTATTTAACATCTTATATTCTGTCCAAACAAGATTTCAGCAAATTTCTAGAGTAATTGTGAAGCCCCATGAATTTTTATAATTAATTCAGACTACTTTCCAGTTTAAGGATGCAATTCAATTAATTCCGAGTCAGGTGGGACCAGCTCGATAATAACAAAGTCATTGAAACACCTGTAGTTAATATTGGTATAGCTTGAAATAGCTAAGAAAGGATGATAAGAATTAAGGAAAAGACAAAATGAGAAGGAGAAATTGAAAACAAGGATTTTAATTCCCTGGACAATGGAATAGATGATGCAATTAAAAGCAGCTGAAGGAATTAAATTAGCTCTTAATAATAGAGACAAAGTAAGAAGCAAACTTTGGAACCAAAATAACCACTACTGGCAGTGCCGTCCAGAAGTTAGCATCAAACTCGGCATCATTTTGCAAGCTGGACAGGTCGAACACGATGGTTGAGCATTGTGCCTGTCCTAGCGTGATCCAACTGAAGCAGCCATTCAGAGGCATTTCGGGAGAGAGAAGAATTATTTGTTTGGAACAAGTTCTTGGGAGTTAGAAAGTTCTACTCAATAAATTCTACTTTGAGGTGAGTATTAAATGCATTTTGGGAGAGAGAAGAATTATTCGTTTGGAAGAAGTTCTTGGGAGTTAGAGAGAAGGGAGAGCTTCTACTCCATAAATTCTACTTTGAGGTGAGTATTAAATGCATTTCCTAGTAGATTTGGTTCGCTAAATGGCAAATGCATTCCCTAACTCTCAATATCATGGAAATTATAGATTTTTGATGAAAAACTCAAGAACTCACATCTTGAAAATTCTAGGGTTTGACAAAGAGGTAATCCTTTCACTCCAATCTTGTATATAATGTTACATGTACATCGTAAACTACACCTTTGAAGAAAGTTTCAAATTTAAACACCAATTCATGAAACAATAGAAAGCTAGACTTGAAATTGAAAAGTTTGTTGGTAAGGGAGATGAATAGTGGTGTTTTTGCTAGAACGATATTGTTTTGAGTTTCTAAAGGAGCAACTAGGTTCCATAACACGTGTAATGGAAAAATTGGAGTTACAACTCAAGGATTTGACTTTCGAATTGGAAAATAGAGATTTTTTGCTAAACTAGTGAAGTTAGATTTCCCCATTTGTGGGATTACACTAGGTTGTTTGTTGTTGTTGTTGTGAAGCATTATTGATTACCGGAGCTCCTATATGTAGATTGTGAATCGTTGGCATCTTTGGATCTTTCAAAGGAAGATTTGCCGTTCTTAAAATTACATCCCCCTCTCTTCCACTGCAAGCCTAGCCTTCTTAACTTTGTAACATATACTAGCCCACCTGCCCACCTATTTTTTCTTCAATTACAAACCTAGTCTTCCCTCATTGTTCTGCAAATAATTATTTAGGTTAAGATTTAGTTCATGACATAACCATTAACTGTTAAAATGAACCGAGGCTGTTTAAATAAAAAAATCAACGATTGGAAGTCGTTAGCCATTTAAATACTAGGGCCTCTATACCAACCTATACGAGACTTTCCATTTTAGGATGTCCTACAATATTCCAAGGCAATATAACTAATAAGTTAATACATCCATAAGAACTTCTAGAATGACAATTCAAATTTAAAACTTGATGTGATGTTCTCCAATCAAGATAAATTTTCAATATATATGTAATATATCCTTCTATTGCTCCTACTAATGTATAATAATCAAGTAACATCTTAAATTCCTTTTTGAAACTTAATCAGTCAGTATTCATTGAATCATAGCAAATTTTAAAAGTTCTGAAACCCGACTTACAAAAGAACCGACAATTCTAGTTACACCAAAACAGAACCACCAATCCCAACAAAAAGCAAAGCAGAAACCCATATCTCTTAATAACCATTATGATAATTGTTCTTTTCATCAATGGAAGACAATAATTGTTCTTTTCATCAAATGGTCTTTTAGGAACAATACTACTGTTCTCTTTTTTGTGGACCCAAAAGTACTAGAGCTGGTATGTAAACTATGCAATATAATTTGAGCTAGAATTTAAGAGTCAAATTGGAAAATTTAAGCAAATGAAGTAATGGAGAGCTTAGGGATACTCATTTGCTTCTTTCTTTTTCACTTTAGCAATAGGATGCATGAACAACCACAATAATTCAAGTATCTTTTCAGTGAAAGACCACTGCTTTTTAAAAAACACATTTGAATGTACCAACTACAAAGACCGCAAATGATGGTCAATAGCGGGCACACCTTGGGCAGAGGCAGCATGGTTACTGGTGGTAGCCTTCTTGGCTGATGCCCTACTATCCAATGCTTTTTCAGCAGCTCTGAAAATTAGATGGTGGCAGGAGATACAAACATGTTAACTGTACAAAGGTACACTAGCTAGTAAAGGATAGCAATAGTACTGAACTAAGAAAATATGGACAATTACCTTTTTCTACCATTGTCATTTGAGGAAATCCCCTTGCCTTCTTTTGAACTATATTCACCTCTCTGCTTCTTAAGCATGAGAGACCTAATCAATATGTTTTGCTGGTTGGTCTTAATAAGCTGGTCCTCTGCATATACAACATTTTGTAAAATATAACTAGCAATCCAGATTGATGAAGAAAGCAATCTAGCCTTGAGGAAGATGATAAATGAGGAAAAGAAAAAAAATTGAACTATTAAAAAGAGAGAAAGAAAGAAAAAAGAGACATTTGAAGTGCATCAAGACTCAAGATAGAAGAGATATTTCTATGATTTAACCAACCATGTACTAAATGAGACACAATGAGTGGATGTCAATGCTTTACAATGACTTAGAATAGAAGTGTAAACCAAAAACTAAGCAATAAAATAACCATATGCAAGTAAATCCGTTCAAAGAACAAGAATAACAGGAGAATTAGAGACTAAATCAATTTTCACTATAAATAATTTAAAAGACATCAATATACAAAAACAGACCCGGAGGTGACGTTTCGTGATCGCAAACATATACTCGCATTCCACCCTGCATAAAGTTTCTAAATTAGTGGAGCTCAAAAGAACATGGAAGAAGCATTATTAAACATTTCCTGATAGCATCACTTTTCTTTTGATAGTCAAATTATTTTCCAGCTAATGGTAGTCAGCAGATATGATGGTAAGTAAACAAGCAAGAGGCTAAGGCACATGGATAATATAATCTTAAAGTGAAGATAAAAGAAGGAAATACAAAGCTTATTGTTACTCTAAATGGTGCAAGGCGGACGTTGAACTCAGATAAGAGGTACCACCTATTATTTATCTTTCGAAAACCTTTCTGATCCTACACTGATTCACACAGTGTTTAGCATCACCAACTAGTCATTTCTTTTGGACGTAAAACCTTATTACTGTCTAGGCTGGGGTTTAACAGTATTCCAACCAAAAGGCAAGAAGGGCCAGAACAGTTTCTCATTCTAAATTAACCCTTTTTAAGATAAAATTACTACTGTGTGCATAGCTATGTGATTGTATCACCATTTTTTTTTAATTAAGTGTGTTTATAAGAACACCATGTTGATTATAATACCACATTCGAGGAGTTCTGTCAACATGGAAATCCCTAGAACTGAAGGAAGACAGAATTCCACAATAAGAATACTGAAGACCAAGTCCTGTGCAGTTGATAATATGAACTTCTATTAGATGTACTAGTATGCTTGGTACAGGTACAAACAGAAGTAGAGAAATCAAATGAAAAAATTTTAAACTCCTCCAACCATCTCCCTCTCTGCGGATTTAATCTTAAAGATTAATAGCACTAATTTGTTAGTATATTTCAAAAATTATAAGTTCAGACCTACTATTATTGCAATCTTAATAATTTTGTACACAAACTTATACTCCGTGTTGTAAGTATATAAGGTTGTATCCGCCTCTGATCACCCTGAACTCTGTATCTCCAGAAATCATTCCACCATAGATGAACATAGATAAGTTTGGGACAATTATACAACAGTTATATCTACTCCAAAACATTAAAGAAAACAGTTATATCTACTCAATTATACTATACGGTTCAGCACTACTATTAAGAAGTATTAATACCACATAAAAGGCATCAGTAAAGGGGATGTGCAAAAGTAAATTAGGGTTTTGGGAGGGAGAAAGAGGAAGTTACCGGAGTAGAGGAGAGGACGTTGGAGGAGAAAAGGCCGCGAGAAGGGAGGCCGGCAAGGTATTTGGCCGCACCGGGAGTTGTGGCATTGTTCGGAGGAATGGATGATGAGGTATCCTCCATAGTTGCCGCACTGCAAAACTGATTCAAGTTTAGACAGAAAGGAGAAAATACCTTTTCCCCCCTTAATAGTGTTTCGTGGGGGCGGTAAAATAGAATTTGCTCTCATCTACATTAATTAGATTACTATAATATCATTTTTGAAAAAATAAAAATCGTAAAAGTGGGCGTAAAAGATAATTTCTTCTTAAAAGCTTAATCAAATGTAATTTTACTCAATTACATTAGTCTTTAGGGATTGTTTGATTTGTCGAAACTATAATTTGAATAACTTATTCTATTATTTATGAATCGTTTGATTTGTTGAGATTGTGAGTTGAATAATTTATTCTATTATTTATATGGGATAATGCATTAAATTTATGTTATATGTGAAATTTGAAAAAGAATCGAATCACAAGAATCTCTTGCATATAGTCTTATTTTCCACAGCTCAAACTTGTGACTTTTTAAGATCAACTTTATTGGTTACGTCAAAACGCCTCTTAACCCAACTAAGGACTTCACTTGAAAACATGACCTTAGAATGCTATGCATGTTTACTCATCTAATTCATTAGTATTTATTTTGAACAGTTATATTGCAAGAGTAATATTAAATATTTTATTCATCTGTATGTCAACTTCTTTTTAATGCGGGAACCAAATAACTCTTTTTCTATAAACTAGCTAATAATTTTACAAAAAAAAATGAATTTTTTAGCTGAGCATAGTTAAGGATAAATATGACTCAGAGTGATGAATATGATTGATGGAGTTGTTCTTTTAGTCCAAAACAACAATAAAAAAACTATTTACTGTCAGATGCAAGGAAACCTTACGAGTAAGATAATATATTACTGTACCAAGAAATAATTAAAGGTAATTTGGAGGAGTATTTCTATAAAATAATAATCGTCTTTAACCCTTTTCTTGATGAAGCAATATTCCTACATCCAATCATCAAGGCATTCAATGCTATAGTTGGTACAACATGCAATACATAATCAATAGTGTCTACTAACCTACAAGTAACCCAAATCAATATGCCAACTCTTACCATCAAAATCTCAGACAACTTTAGAACCACTTTCAACTGCATGTATCCACTTGGAAATTATTACCAGCATGACAAACCTTCCAACCTCTAGAATCAATAAAAAAACCATTGCAGAATTTACCAATCCTTCCCCGGGATATAAAAATCAAAATCCTTCCCTGCCTTTGGCTTCATCTGAAGAGCTTGCGCAACAGCTAATCCACCAGGACAAATGGTGAAGTTTTGATCCGGCTTCTTGAATTTTAAGGGCACGTTAGTACTGTTGGATAAATATCAGTATCCAAAATCATGTATCCCCCCAATGAAGAATTGCTTCCACAAACACTACCCGAAATTACACATGTCCAATCATTTCTGGGCCGTTGCCTCCAAATCAGACAAGATTTTACTCATCTCCTCATAGTAAGGCCATTTATCCTGGCTTTTCTCGTCGTTCTTGTTTTCCTGTTACAGAAAGCAAAGACGTTGATAAAAGTAGCCTTCCAAACAGAAAATGTCTCCACAAGAATTTCAACAGGATGCAGGTGAAAGGGGCGAATCTTTATCTAAAAGGAAATATATAAATATTTCATGTGTAGAAATTTGTATTAGCAATCTCCGTGTATCTACAATTCAAGATATGGATAAATCTTATTTCTCACCCTTTTTCCCCTTGTGAGGTTACAACACACCATACAAAAGGGTACATCTATCCCTATTTTCATTTCTATGTCCTTAGACAGAAATAATGTGATATCCTAAAAACAAGTTCTAAAAAGGATAATCAAAATGCATTGTTTATTGTAAATATTGTTTCTTCCAATATTGTTTGAGCATGCTAATCAGCACAACCAAGTAAATGTACATATGCTCAAGGAGGAAACAAGAATCAGAAACACTCACCTCATACTTTTGAACCAAAGAAGCCCAGAGAGATTTACACTGTCCAGGACTTCGGTCGACTCCAATAGAAAGTAAATTTGAAGATATCTCTTCCCATAGTGCCATTCGTCCACGAACAACTTGGAACTTGCTGTGGAGTTCCCCGCGCAACGTAATCAATTTCTTTATCTCATCATGTCTCCATCTGTTTCTCTTCAAAGGCTTGGAAGATTTCATCATAGATTGTGGAAAGCCAGAATCAATTTGAATGCCCTCTTTTCTGGACGATTCTGATTCCTCCTGTGTTGAAGCACCAAATCTACCTTTTTTTAATTGATCAAGTAGTGATGATGATACAAAAGACTCTGAAGAATCATCTGATTTTACCTCAGTGGTAGAATATTCATCCAGTGTGTTTGCACTTGAAGTAGTTGCTCCATCATGCGTAAGTCTCTCAATATCCATATCATCACCTGCACGTAAAAGTTAGGGAAGAAATGACAGCAAAATTTAAGCATGCATTGGATGCTTAAGATCAAATCATATCAGAAGACAAAATCAACAAGCAATTTCCGATGTAATATCTATCCACCGACTAATGAAATCGTCTTCTCCAGAAAAGAAATATAAAAGATGCTACTTCCATGATGCACAAGCATACTTTAAGCCAGCAATGGCATGCAATTCAGACAAAGAAAACATGTGAAATTTTTTCTTTTTTGGTGCTACACATGACCTGAGAATTCCATTGTAGAGAGCAGATATCAAGCAATTGGATTTTTTATTTGGGGGAGGGGAGGGGGTCTCTTGAAGACCAAAAAGGTCAAAGTAGTAAAAACGTGTGAGGGATAGAACCAAATCTCCTACTTTTCACCCACTAAAGGGATTCTAAATATTGGATCAACCCCTTTCAGCACTTGGCATGCACATGACAAATATTAACCAAATTCTAACACAACAAACTATGTGACCCCTAAATATAATTCAGTTCAAGTAATGTTCCAGTTCTACTCAAAATTCCTATATACCAACGGGCAACCACCCTACCCTCTAGGCTATTGGTCCATTTTGTGAATGTCAAAAGCAATTATATCAAGAAGATCACAACATACCAACCCGAAGATGATTACTTTGCCTAGCATCTAATCAGATTAGAAAACCACAGAATGCATTGGAAAGAATTATTGAACTATTTCATTGGAAAGAAGCATGAGAGGAACAAACCTTTCACTTGCTCAGCTGCATCATCAATTGGATAGCCATGGCCATTACCTTCTTCTGCACCTGCCCCACTTGCCTGTCTTCTTTTCTGATCTTCATCCAATACATTTCTCAGTGCTGAAATTCCAAAACCTACATGTGATTTTCCAGAAAGTTTTCCATTGATTTCATCAGCCAGGACTCCTGCAGGATTTTCAAAGGCAATGGCAATAACCTCCGGTCTTTTACTACTGTATTTCCTGACCAATTTCCTAAGAACTTCAGACACAGTTCTTTCCATGTGGGACAATGGGCAATTCAATGGACAGCTTGAAAGTGAAGCATGTGCAGCTTTATGGAGCGCATCCAGAAGTTTCCCTTTGTCAAGCCACAAGCAGCGTGTGGTTATTCTTATTTTTCCCTTCAAAGCTTTCTCTGTCAAACCATCCGTGGATTGAGGACGTAATATTTCCATACTGCATTCCAGATATCTTACACATATCAGTATCACAAGGTGGAAAAATATGTGATGCATCACAAGCTAGAGAAAATTACCTGACCACTATAATACCATCCGAAGCAATTCTAAGTCTCTCATCAATACAAAGTTCAGCAGCTGTACCAAATGCTTTGTCACCATCACTATACATCAACTGCAAAAAAAAACAAAAAAACTAGTTCAGTCTATAAAACAAGATGAAAGAGTGCAGTCTTTATTTACACAATGAGAAAGTAAGAAACCTGCAACTTCTCCTTTCCTAAGGAAATGAAACCATTGGATAGAACTTTTCTGTTCCTCAAATGGGAGATTCCAAGCATCTCTCCGTTCTTGATAACCTATTCACACACAGTTACAATAACAGAGGTCACTTTAAATCAGCATCGAGAATGAACTGAAAAGGCTTGACAACAATGCTTATGATACTGAATCATTCTCTCACTGCAGATAATTCCCAATGCTTGGAGCCCACTCATCCCCTTAATCATTCTTCAAGTCTATGCATTCATGTATTTTTGAAAAATCATCAAAATAAATAAGATTTCACTTCTTGCATCCCATAGGGGGAGGCTGGAAATTGAACCATGTGTAATCAAAGCACTCTTTGGTTGGTCAGCTTCGATCTAATTCAGGTAAATAGAAAATCAGTTGAAATAGTTGAATCCTTCAATTAGAATCTTTAGACATTAGGACCATTGGTCACAGAAAAGCTAATGAAGCAGAGAATATATCTAGCTTTCCTCAAAGACTATATTTTTTTTTTGAGATAATTATCATGAGAGATTTTAACTTAGCTTTCCTCAAAGACTATATCTAGCAACAGTCTTTGTATGCAACACATTGCATATTCGACAAACTTTCCTCGAAGACTATATCTAGCTTTGGCAAAAATCTGTTCACTGACAAGGGAGGTATAGTCTAGTGGAAAGGGTCATCAATCTCTAACCATGAGGTTGGGCTTCAATTCACCAAGGAAGCAAAGTGGGAAAATCCATAATTTGACTCCTGGGCTTGGTGGGGGTGACGACGTTTACCGAATCTCAAAGAATAAGAACATATTTGGGGGGGGAAACAAAAAAAGGGCAATCAGCCACATTCTGGGCCTAGACCAGTGAGATATCTACATCTGACCATAAAGACATGCTTTCATCATGATACAGTTCCCTAAAATTACAAGAAGAGAAGAATGCCATTATGGATAAATTCAAGTATTCAAAAAGATATGCCGCAACACACCTTAGGTCCAATGGCTACATGTCTATACAATTTGAAGGTACTTGAAGCAATAAGCATTATTAATCAAACATCCAAATAAAACCATACAACTTACAGCTGTATGCCGAATTCCAGTTGATTTCCCCAATAATTCATGCTCTTTAAGGAATAAGAGCTCGCCATGGATCGGAAGAAAATGTTGCGGCTTCACAATCCTTAGAACTTCTTCCTTCAGAACGGGAAATCCATCATCAATATTGCAGCTTAGAACATTGAGCATGAAATTGAAAAAAATGGATAAATCTTTTTTTAGGAAAAACAAATATACGGAATGAGAACTGTGTCATGCTCTGGGATATAATCTGAGAAACTGAGAATTCTTGATTTTTGACACAATTTCTTCTCCCTTTCTTTGTTTCTCTAAAGCAAAAAAGATGCATAAAAATGAAAATCATATTTCCCCTGTCCTTCCGCTTCTCTCTTCAATATGTCTTTCATCCACGGGCAACCATTTGGAACTAACAAATTTAAGTCAGCTTAGGAAAAGTTCCCGCAGAGCGATTCACTTACCAGTGTCAACCTCTCACACCTCCTCTCTAGAGTGTCTATGCATCTCCTCTTAACATGTCCGAACCACCTCAGCCTCACCTCCCGCATTTTGTGCGCCACGGAGGCCACTTATATCTTGGCCCGAATATCTTCATTTCTGATCATATCTCTCCTAGTAAGCCCACACATCTATCTCAACATCCTCATTTCCACAAATTTCATCACCATGACATAAGAGTTCTTAACTAGCCAACACTTTACCTCATACAACAAAGTCAGTCAAACTACTACTTTGTAGAAGATACTTTTACATCTTAGTGGCACCTTCTTATCACATAAGACACCAGATGCTAGCCTCCATTTCAACCACCCCGTACATATGTGATGTGTGATATCCCCGCTAATTTCCCGATTACCTAGGATAATAGGACCTAAGTACTTGAAGCTCCCTTAATTGGAGATGACTTGAGAATCCAACCTCACTTCCACGTCAGCTACACAAGGCACATCACTGAATTTGCACTCCACGTACTATGTCTTAGTCATGCTCAACCTGAAACCTTTAGACACCAAGGTCTATCTCCATACCTCTAGCTTGTCGTTAACTCCGATATGAATCTTATCAATCATTACAATGGCATCAACAAATAGCATGCAGCAAGGCACCTTCCCTTGAATGTGTCGTGTCAATTCATCCATCGCCAATATAAATAAAAATGGGCTAACTTTTTTTCTTGTCACAATGTGATGAAAGAAAATGCACATGATCTGATAACCAACTTTTTTATTTTGCTTCTATTAAGTGGAAGCAAGAATGATACTCAGATCACCGTTAAGTTAGTGAATGAGAGTCAGCCAATGAAGATCTAACAGGTACAACTTCTACTAGCTTCTACCAGCAAAAGGAAAAACTCAAGATAAAGTTCTCATGACTAAATGGGACTCGAGAGGTCAACAAATGAACCATTTTCATAACAGCCATTGTGATTCAGTAAGCTTGAGATTAGATATTCACACACACAGTCACACACACACCAAAAAAAAAAAGCCCTACTCCTTGCAATTTAATTTTTCACTTAAAAGAAGATTTTACCAGCTCTTCACGATGAGCATGGCCAGATGTATGGAGCAGCTCATTCTTTCCCATCACTATAGTTGATCCAATATCTGATATACGGTTCAACATTTGCATCACCCGGGTATCATTACCAGGAATCACCTATAAAAAAGATAGTGTAGCTGATTATGGCAGTTCAACAACGTTATCAATTATCTTCCTGCAAACTTAAGACTTACAAAGAATATCTCAAGGAATCTTTCTCTTAAATAGTTTCAAAAGAGACAAAAAGCATTAACAAAAATCAAGAAGATATGTTCCTTTTACTATACCTGATCCCAAAAAAATATATTCAAGAAGATATGTTCCTAAGTATTCATCATATAAATAGGAAAGAGAAATTAAAGAAAAAAGATATTCAAAGTAACCAAATATTGACTATCCTAACTAGTTCATCATGCAAGCAAAGGAAACAGTGCAAGGATTCAAATCAAGACGACATTTGCTGTCAACCTTCCTTCTATGGAAATTTATCCCCAATAGAACCTTTTTTGCATCTCTTCCTTGTGTTTATTTCACTTTTACTATTTTTGTTTGGTGTTGGAAGGAGTCTCAGCAGCATGATACTATTCAGCTCACAAAGTGGGAAATTTATAGTTCACATCATTTAGAGTAGATGTTCTTTGCAAAGCTACTAATCAACAAAAACCACCTAATTTCACATGGCAGAGATGTTGTAAAGCAAATAAGCTCTATTAGAAGTAAAACTTTTTACACTAAACATGCCGATCATGAGGTAGTGACAGGAAGCATGAAATGGCAACAACAAAGCACAAGAAGAGCTATCTAGGGAGAAGCTACAAACACCAAGACTAAAAATCATAGACAATCAGTACATTGGCTGAAAGGAGATAAAAAGGTTGGTAGAAGAAGACCGAGAATAAAACTCTTCCCGTTGGCTGGGCATGCATGTATCAAATAGTCTCTCAATGGAATCAAAACTAAGGCATTAAAAGATTAAAGTTAATATGACAAAGTCAAGACATGGATGATGTTAATTAATTAGATACATCAGCGGATAATAGGAATCCTGAGAATGAATTTGACATGAACGAAAAAATTCACATTGCGAGGAGTTAAACAATACAATTTATATGGTACCTTGGCTGAATATAAAACTAGATCTTCTTTGTTTAATTTGAGTGAGTGACTACTTCCATATGAAGCAAGATTCAACGCAGCACGTGGTTCTGCCTGACACAACAGAGACTAGGTTACATATTCTGTAATTGAAGCTTGCAAAGCTGGCAGACACATCAACAATACTTACTTGAGAACCTGTTGTCACAATCAGCAAATCTTTTGGGGCATACGCGTCAATATCTTCCACCTTTACCTGAATTAGATGTGTGTACTTATGAGTGGGGAAGAATTAGAATATGAAGAGTGGATTCATAAGGAAGAAATTTAGGAAAATAGGCACTGCTACAAATTGAAAATATCCTTTCCATATTTCACTAGTTGCTCTAGACAGATTAGACGATGATATCATTCAAATATTTGAGTGATAATCCTCACTCAATGAATGCTCAAGGTGTTTAGCTTCCTCTATCCTCAGATCGAGCAAGACATTTGACCTGGATTCTTCAACTTTAACAGAGTAGCAGATCCAAAGAGAAGACAAAATGTAATGAAGTTGTATGACAAGGAAAGGCAGGAAACTCCACCTCCCTTTCTTATCCTCCCTCCCCACCCACATCCCTGGTCCAGAAGATCAGAAAAGAAGAAAAAAGAAACAAACAAGGCTTGTTTAGCCCCCTTTTTTTTTAATAACCGTGGTATCTAAGCCATCTTGCACGCATCTCGACTAATTCCACGGGATATCTCCCACCTCCCACCGGCAGGTACCAAGGCTTTTCGGCCCAACACATTTCAATTCAAGTAACTTTTGGACAGGCCAATAACCCGCCAATTTATTAACTCGGCCCATTTTGACCCACCCAAACTCAACACAACCCGTCAATTTGACACCTCTAGTGTAATCACAAAATCTCATACAATCTATTAAGTCACATCATTGAGGAAGTGACCCCTCCACTAGAACTACTCTTTAAGGCTTTAAGATGACCAAAGTGTCCTTTGCATATGATGTCAATGAATACAATTCAGGGGTGATGGTGGAAACAAAGTTGATTTCACTGCATGATAAATATTAGGTAAAATTCTGAATATTTCATCTTAATACAATTGAAATAATAGTTTTTATTAAATCCTCGCCTTATCTTGTATCGATTTTACACAACCCTCTACCATTTATATTTTTTCTTATGGTTTACACTTATAACTATGGCATAGAAAAATATGTAAGTCGAGACTAGTAAGCTTAACAGGCTTGTACAATTGTGCATGTTAAATAGCATATCAGGTTCTTTGCAAGAAGATAAGGTATGTCCTCCAGTCATAGGAGACCTTGACAACTTAGGCCATTACCAGAGTTGATGGGTCGATTGGTGCCTTCCCATCTTTCCATGCAGCGTCAAGATATGTCCTCAAAGACATGCCAACAAACACCTATTAAACAATCATGTTATAATCTGAATCTGGGAAACAGAAAAGATAGTCTAAACAACACTAAAAGATCATGAGAACATGTGGAGAAGATTTAATTAACAGAGATGAGAGACTGTATACCAGCTTTCTGCCGGTCAAGTCAGCTGCAGCTTTCACACTGCCAAGACGATGAATGTTAGATGCAAACTGGGTAGTGATAACCCTTCCTTTGGCAGCTGAAATACGCCTCAGCAACGAATCTGCAACTACAGTTTCACTGAGTGTCCGTCCAGGGGAAAGGACATTTGTTGAATCACTCATCATCTGGGGAAAAAAAATACTCATCAATAATTTCTTTTAGGTTTGCTTCAATGAGAAACATATCCTCCATTTTTTCGTCCATGAAGTTAAACTTAATAGAATGATGAAAAAATAAATAGAGGTGTATGCACATAAAGCAAATAGGGATATAGGATTAAAGATAAATTGGATATCCACTGCTGTCCCTGGAAAAAAGATCCACCAACATATGCAAAAAAATGTACATGTACGCAAACTTGAGAATAAGAGATTTATAAACTCAAACATTATCATAGTTAAGAAAGACATAACAAATTATGCATGAGAGACAGGAGAGAAGATTGCAGCTCAAGAATGTAACAAGGGGTGAAAGTAACACTATATTTGAGGCAAGCTATGAAATAATTTCCAGTTATGAAGCAAAGAACGAGTATAATCAAGAGACATGGAGTGCTATATGCATCACATGTTCAAAGTATATATACCAAAATATAAAATAAAAGACATTTTTTTCTACATAAGACGTACTGTTTATAGCACAGAAAAGTTACAATTACGAAACTGTGGTGTTAATCTAATTCAAGAGGATTTTTCAACACTTTTAGGCAAATCTGCATGTAAAGAGAGAGAGAGAGACTGAGCTCAGAGCACGGTGGGAGAATATACATCATAGATATGCATGTATACACTCAATAAAAGAACCTAAAATCATCCAAAAACAACACATAATATACAGCTGAATATTAAAAGGAAAAATGAAGGAGTTCACAGAAGATGTATCTAAGGATGTACATTTCATCTAACTGAATAGCAGTTGCAGTTTACTACTACAGAAAGTAAATAGTAATTCATTTGCTGACCATACACTCTTCAAGCCCCTCAATATGTACAACTTCACACATTATTTCAACAGGTTGAACTGAGTCATTCTAAAAGTAATACGTCTAATTGAAAAAAAGTAAATTCCTTAATAAGATACTATCCGTACCAAAGTAACACCTTCTTTTGAAAGTTCCTCAAGGGCCTCGCGGTCAAAAACCTTCCCATCGAGTGGTGACTCATCTATCTGTAAAATACAGAATACTCATAATGCTACCAATCAAAAAAGAATACTCATAGGGTAAGATACAGATCATAAATCTAAACATTTTTAAGGATGACTTATAAGAAGGACACAGTGTAATACCTTCCAGTCACCTGTATGGAGGATGGTACCATCAGAACAACGTAATACTATTCCACTACAATCTGGAATAGAATGGGTAACCGTTATAGGTTCTACCTCAAAGGGCCCAGCCGTAAATTTCCTTCTTGTTTTAAATACCTTAAGCCTAGATGGAACAAATATCCCAAACTCCTTCAGTCGCTTCTTAATTAGCTGATTACAAAACAATAGAGATACTTAGTTCAATAGAAATTGACATGTAACACTGTTGAAAAGTTAACAGCAAAGAACATGATATTCCATTAAATAAGTATGCAACAGTAGCCAGTAGGTATTGGTGTCTCAATTTGTGTGTATGGGTTTTGGATCATGCTCCAACAAAATTGAATAATCTTTGCAGGCAGAGCCTATGAGATAGTATACCAACGACTAGACCTTGTTTGTTTTTAGAAACGGACCACTTCACCTTGTCCATTTTAATAACAATAAGAAATCCATCCAACCACTTATAGGAAGGAGAAAAGAGAAAAGAACAGAAAGGAAATTAAAGAAGAAGATCAGACGGCTGAAGAAAGACGAAACAAAGCCAGAGGTAGAGAGAGAGAGAAAGATCAAGGATAACAAATATAATAGTCAATAGATGAAGGAATTTCACTTTTTCTATTTTTTGAGAAGGAAAAAAAAATGGAAGACAAATGAATGCAAGACTGAAAAGACGAAAAATCAAGTAATTTCAGATTTGCCTTTGCTTGGTAGGAGAGAGAAGACGAAAAATTTAGTCCTGTTACTGTATCTCAAGGATAAGCAGATACAGTATGCTTTCAATCATTTCTCAAAGAAAAGGTTTCCACTTCAATTTGAGATCTTCTCCTTTTCTTCTTTTGAGATAGAAGGCAGATTATGGTTTTATGAATTTAGGCTTCAAAATACCACATATCCTTGTGAACATAGGATTACTATATAACCAAGAGCAGTCAAAAAAACTCATAGGATCTTAACAAACCTCCATTGTAAACGACGATGCAAAAATCGGTGTATGAGAATCCAGAGCAGGAATTACCTGTCAGGATAACAGATGTCAAGGCAACATAAACTGAGCAAAATACACACAAGCATATTTGGCAATTAAACAAGAGGAACTGGAACACCAAGAAATACACTCCATGCATCAGAAAAGGTTAGCACCAAACAATCCATAAAGGGGCATGGTATGGTAAGGATGAGAAAATTCTTACTGAACCTATCAAATAAAGGACCTCAGAAACATGACCTATAGACAGCAGGATAAGTTCTGTATGACATACATTAGTTGCTTAGAAAATGTTAGAAGTATGATTCTCTAAATTAGATCCAGTGACATTGTCCCTGAACCGAATATGCAAATATATTTCCATCAGTACACATAAAAATATGAATAGATTAGAATAGAAACTTTACCCACGGCAGCGCACCAATGTGGTCTTCATGTCCATGGGTTATAATAACTGCTTCAATTTTGTGGCTCCATTTCTTAATAAATGTTGTATCAGGAATAATCTTCTGGACACCAGGCTCATCATAGCTGGAGAGGGCATCCAATAAGATCCCAAGTCAGTCCATGACAAAGAAATACGGACAATGTAACTAAATTTAAATCCTAACACAGCTAGTACCATCTAAGGAAAGAAATTCTTTAGATAACTTATCATTCCCAGTAGGAACTTTTAACTTATAAATAAAAGTTTTGAGGAGCTTTCAGTAGGAAAAGATGACAGGACCCCTGGACCTCCACCATTAGATTAATGACTAAAACAGAAAGAGTAATCAAAGAAGATTCATTAAAGGGAGATTCTGCAAAAGTTTCTACACAGCAATATCATTGTTAAAAAGTTGCATGAATGGCCAGTTTGTAACACCTACCCTGGGAACATTATTCCAGCATCAATAAGAATATAACGATCATAATTTCCAACAAGCATGCAATTCATCCCAATTTCTCCCAGACCACCAATAGGCAGAACACGTAAAGGTGGGCCATCAGACCCTTCATAGAATTGTTCCATCCTTCGTTGGACAGAATCATCGATGCTTCTTCCAGCACCCTCCAATTTATCAGGTCTTTTACGAGGACCTTTTGATCCGCGTACACCTGAAATGACACCAACTTTCAGCAATAAATAGAATAACCAACTTTCAACAAAGTTCTTCCCAACAGCAGCTTCAAGAAAGCAATGGGATGTAACAACAAAGAAGCAAGGAACATCTCCGAGCTAAATCATTTTACATTAATACTGCTCATAGTGTGTATGTGTGACTCTTACATACACGTAAACATACAATGTACTCACAGGTAATGCAATATATGTTTGTAAGTGTATTCAGAATCAATGATACATCTACTGACTTTAACAACAAAACCAACTATAGCAGTAAGGGACTTCATGGCATACTGTGAAAATAAAGGATAACATTACAGTGATTAAGTTAATCTCAAACACGATACGAACTGCAGCCAGTAACTGGAACCAATTCAATAATGTTTATTATATACGAGGCAACAATTTACCCACTAAAAAAAAAGCTAAGCATTTAAATTGCGATTACTTCATTTCCTTTGTAGTTTTATTCGCTCGGGAAATCATTGTTTCACCAAAGTGAACAGATTACTTTCCCATACTCCAAAACTTCTCATTGCATTACTTCACTCTTATCATTATTCATTGCTTCAATTCGAAAACAAACCAAAAAAAAGGAAGGCAAAGTAAAATCGCCACGTACCTATAGAAGAAGTAGATGGAGTATAGCAAGAAATAAAATGTTTTCTAGGGTTTAGCTGGTGGCATAGTTTGTACGGACAGAGTGAAATAGCACTGAAAGCTGCGGCCATTTGGATGAATGCTCCGGCACTGGTTACTCCTAACTACTGTTGAAGGTATAGGAATGGCTGTTTATAGGTAAAAGAGAAAGATATGGAGGAATTCGAGAGCTTATTGCTCCGGCAACTGCTGAGGGTTTAAGGAGGAGGAGCGGGAAATGGAGAGTTTGGTTAGCAGAGAGAGATAAAGGGGAAGAAGATTTTGTTTGCTGAAAGCCTGAAAGATAGAAAATATCTTTCTTATCGGTTTGGGTTTCGCTTTATAGGAAAACTGAAAAAGATTAGAGGGATGATGGAACGCACGTGTGACTACGCAAATTTTATTTGAGAAAAATAAACAAGTAAATGCATAAC
Organism: Solanum piurae; assembly: GCA_029582685.1. Classification (NCBI taxonomy): domain Eukaryota; kingdom Viridiplantae; phylum Streptophyta; class Magnoliopsida; order Solanales; family Solanaceae; genus Solanum; species Solanum piurae. The sequence goes on along the minus strand of JAJOOO010019725.1, from coordinate 9,043 downwards.
TCATAAGTAATTGATCAATGTTGGTTTACTTTGAGCATGTGTGTGGTTTGAAGGTTCGAAAAGAGGAAATACTAATGATAATCTTGACGAGTTGGGTTTGCAAGGGGGGAATATATATTTATTTTTTTAAATATTCCTATATGTCGTTTGTAATTACAGTTTAATTGTCTTCTCATTTTTTAACATATAAATATGGAGGTAAACAATTAATTACGAATTCACCAAAACTAAGTTGTTTTAGTTCAAATTATGATTTCTCTCTAGTATTAATATTCAGTCACATTCATACTAACATACAACTCAATGGAATAAGTACAATTCTATAATTTATCGAAGTTGCACATGGTAAATCTCACTCTAGTGTAATAGCGCCTACAAACAATACAAAAGAGGTAGACCGCACTAGACAAGTCTCGTGTGATGATTTCAACCAAAAAAGCATGCAATGGATTTCGAACCTAAGACCCCCAAGATCCCTACTCAATCACCCTTGTGGGGCGCAGCCCTACACAAATAAATTTTATTTTTACTAGAACATGATCCGTTGGATTATAACACTGGTAGTCAAACATCTTTATGAAATGTGTAATGCGCATGGACGTTTGAGGCAAATTTGAGGTTCTAATCAAATACAGTGCCAATTGTCTGTCCATACATTGAAAGAAACTCACTTTGGCTCAGTAAAAACAACTTCTGTTACAAAAGAAAAGCATTTATGTGCCTACAGAGCTTGTCTTGGTAGTGAGCTGTTGTTATGAGCAATTTCCTATTTCAGCATACATCTAATAAATCACCATAAAGTCAATAATGGCTAACTAGAAAATGCTGTGTAGCTGTGAATTCTACTCCAGCCATTAACAACCAAAGCATTTGGCCATTTCCAACATAATTACAACGACGCCAGATACTAACCCTAGTAGGAATTTTACTAGTTTCGAAAAAGAAAAAAGAAAAAGTAACCATTTGCATCGCAAAAGTTAATTCCTCTTTATCCTTTTCTTAGGGTGCAATTGACAAATCCCAAACATTCAAGCCCTGCTGAAATACAATACAATAAGCTCTTTCACTATCAGCAGAAGTAGATTATTAGAATGCTTCTACATAAGATACCCTAGTTTATGTCGGACATCCTTTGTCCAAAAAATGGCCCGACAAGTCCTATTTTCTTGCAGAATGGTCAGCACCAGAAGCATGATTGCGGTTCAAGTAGCGGACGACGGCGTCTTCAGTCCTATAGGGTTCACAGAAAGTAGATTAGATGATCTGAAAAGCTTGTGAGGTACAAATAAATATAGATTATCTTAGACAGATCAAACAAGACACTTTCGAAGTTCAAACAAAAACATAAATTATAATGATTGTGAATAGATGAAGATCATGTTTTATCCGGCTGCATTCTGATTAAAAAATATTCATCTGTTAGATCAGAGATGTTCCCAGCATTAAGATAACATGGTAACATTATATTTTTTTGAGAAAAGACATAAAGTGACACCTGAAGTTGTCTCGAATTTTCAACAAGACACCTTAACAATGCCGGCATCCTATTACCCCCACAAAAGTATTCAAGACCTTTGAAAATAGACCATTTTGACTAGGTTACTCCCTATGTTTGTTTTCACGCAGATGAAGCGCGTGAATGAGAAACTTCGCTTCCAAAAACAAATTAAAAAGTGCCACATGTCAGTTCTTTTTCTATTATTTAATTACTTCCTCTTTTGATCCTAACTCAAACACGCTAATCCACTGCGCTATGCTGTCCTAAAAAAAAAATCTTCCCTCTTGAACGAAATCACCCAAAAAAGGTAAGAACTTTCTAACTTCTTGTTAATTTTCAGTAGCTCAAGGAATACTCCCCACATCCTAACGTACCTAACACTGAAAGCCCATTTAAAATGGACGGGAGAATCAGAATCAGGGTCCAGCGACGGAGCTCCGGCGAAATTTTCAAGCAACGAACAATGCCAAAATGAGCACCAGAATGAACTTAACACAAGACAACAAAAAGGCCCAAATGGTAAGCTTCCTAACAATTCAAATTTGCAAATTAGGGTTAAAGATAAGCAAATTAGGGAAGTCTCAGGTGAAGGAATTCAAGTTCAAGTTTTGGGCAATTCTCAAAGCCATCAGGTTCATGATATTGAAGCCAATGGAAGTTCGAATCAAGTTCATACTACTGAAATTGCAAGCTCCACGTTTCGGCTCGGGTTAAACCCGCGTTTTAGTATTATTTAAATTAAATTAATTAATTAAAAGGGGGTGTGCATCACACGCGTATTCAAATTCTAGGATTGATGAAAAAATGGGTCAAAATGGTCTATTTATAACGGTATTTAATACTTTTTTGGGGACATAGGATGACCGCATAGTTAATGTGTCGTTTTAAAAATTTGAGACAACTTCAAGTGTTACTTTATGTCGTTTCTCTATTTTTTTCCTTTTGGAGGATATAGTGACCATAATATTGAACAAAAAGATTATCATTATACAGCATTGTGAACACAACGAAGGTAAAGCCCAACTAATCAATAATTAGGATACTTAGGAAAAGAAGCTTACCAAGTCTGATTGTAGAATTCAGAACGTCTCTCCATTTCTGAATCACGGGTCGAATCATCAGAAACAAGCTTAAGATCCCTGGCTTGAGATGCAACTAATGCATTAACAAAATCGGTAGGTGACTGACTAAATCCCAGGAAGAAAGCTCGCCTTCTCTGATGTTCATGGATTTTCTTTATAGCGGTGGAAATAGTTTCATCGTATGCATCAATCTCCTTGTTCTTCTCTAAATCAGATAAGAATGTGGACAATTCCTTCTGCAATGTGAAGGGAACATCAACCAGTACATCATAACAAGTGTTCCCAGCTGGGTTACTTCCAGATAGCTTAATCCTGTGCTCCAGGTGAATAGGTTGAGGGGCAGTCAGATGCGGATTAATCTTTTGGGGAACCAGGGAAAATTTCAACTTTTCTTCTCCAAAAATCTTCCTTAGAGGAGGATCACAAGTGAACGAGGAGGTGTCATGGGATATCTGTAGCTTCTTAGTTTTTATGTAGTACCACAGAGCAGCTAAAACTCTAGCTCGTGTCTCAACCTCAATACCAAGAACTTCTTGCAAAGCTGGAGATAGTTTAAATTTCTCAGGCATATAATTCATCTCCAGTCTGATGATTGCAGTAAGCTCCTTATCCCCTTTCCTCTTAATCTCAAAACCCTCGTGAAGAGCTGGTGATCGAGAACTATCCCACAAAATTACATGGTTATCAGGATATAGACTCTGCTCCAAGTAAACAGTAACTTTCTTGAAGAAAGATGAAAACTTGGAGCAAGCAACACCCAATTTCTGCTCCTTTTCAGATGCTAGAGGACCCGGCCCACCTCCCAAGATCCTTCCAATAATCTTAAGAGACCATGAAGCTGGCTCAGCAGAATCGCTGTCCGGATTAGCTGGTGTCTGATTAGCGAAAGTATTGAATACATAAATTCTGAGAGTTTTCTGGAAACGCGGAGGACTCTTAAGGGATTCCAACATGTCAATCTTCTTCCTAGAAAGAACAGCATCTACACGACCCTCGATTTCAAGCAACTGAGAGTAAAGTGCTGACTCGGGCAAACTCGCAGCCACCTTATCCGGTATAAACCTGTCAGAAACTTTTCGCTTTTTCCTACGCACAGCAGGGGTTAATTCCATTGTCTTTAAAGGAGAAGCAGTTGCTTGACCATGGTTAGATGAACCACCAGTCCGAGAAGGTGGTCTATGGAGCACTTTTCTAGCACCCCCAGAAGCTGTATTGGGTGTAGAAGCAGCAGGGGATGAGACACCAGCATTGGTATTAACCCCTGAAGTGATGAAATGGCTAAAGGCCTGAGCTTGACCTTGAAATGGGGCATGAGATCGTGATTCAGATAACTGAAAATGGCCAGGGAAATGTGAACCACGTTGTGCTGGTGACTGGGAAAAGTGACGAGCAGCAGGTTGATTATGGTTTATCGGCATAGATTGAGGAATTTGCATTGGAACTGAGGTTCCTAAACTAACATTCTTGACTGGATTATTGTTATTCATAGCGAATTTCTACTTAACAAAAGCTGCAAACCAGAATGCGAGATCCTAGCAAAATTAGGGTTCCTTTTCAAGTATCACAAGAGAGATCTTCATAACAATTACACAAAAAGGAGGAAGAGAAGAACCTGAAATAGAACTATGCCGGAAAAATTAGATACCGGGAGGAGTTCGCCGGAGAAAGAGACGGATGCAGCAAGTTCGCGGCGGAGGGAGAGCGGTAACCGGTGGTCGTTCAATGAACTTGGCCCAAGTACTGCAAGAGCAGCTCCTAAATAAACTCACTTTTTCACCCACAACACGGCCCAAAGTTTGTATAATTACATTTCGCAGTTATTGACATATATAATTTCCATTTTATTACATACTCATATTGTTTAATCTATTAACGTTGCAATTTAAAATAAAGAATACGATATTTGAAAGTGAAATCCTTTAACGATCCTAATTATACAGGTATATATCCAGAGTCATTAAAAAAACTTAATAATAATAAGTTGAGCTTCTGCATTAACACTATCTTTAACAACTACAGTAATACAATACAAATTTAATAAGACGTGATTTAATTGGCGTACTTCAGATTTACACATAGCACAAGCAACTTACGTAGTATTTTAACATATAAGCATCACACTTAATACACTTTACAAACATCCCCCACCCCCAAAAGAAAATATCACACATACAACCGATATGCATATATAATAAATTTCAATTCTTAAATGTATGCATCATGTATGTATGAGAAATGACCTTCTAATATATGTTACTGGAGTACACATTTTTTTTTGTTTTAAATTGTATTTCAATGAATACATCATTGTTGATTGTTTATATACGGATATGATTGAACTCATATGAATATTTTTGAGTATATACAATCGTGATAGATACATGAATAAGTTGATTGTTGCTACAGTTATGTAGGATAATTTTAATTTTTTATTTTTAAATTTGCATTTTTCTTTGAAAAAATCACTTAAAATATGCATCAATATTCCTCTAATTCGAGATATTAACTCTTCATAATATATCCTCGTTCAAAACGACACCCTTTAAAGACCACTAAAAAAAATTAAAATCCACAACTTGAATTTAAACCGCAAAGCTCTCCCATAAATATTAATAAAGTTTCTTCTGGAAGTCTCGCTAAAAAAAGAAAGAGAAGACGAGACCATTAAAAAGAAAAAATAGTCATCAAGTGTTTGAGACGTGAGAAAAAATTGTGAATTTTTTGAATTTCTTCAGATCAAATCTTGAGAATTTCTTCGTTTCCAGATGAGACGAGAGCAAAGAAAAAAAGAAATGCAAGAGGTATTTACTACAAAATATAAACAGTGAATACGAATTGTATTTTTTTTTTAAATGTATTTATATATAATAAATATAGTGTATAAGTTAGCTACTCCATCTAATTTCTTATATAAAAAACAAATAAGAGTATTTCTTTTTACGCATCCATTAAGGTCTTGGAGAAAAAGTAATTCTAGCTTATTTATGCAAATATTCCTTTATACACCACCATTTAGATCTTATTCTTATTTATATATAAAAAATAAAAAAAACTGTATAAATATAACGTCATATTTAAATTAAATATTTGACAACTTATATGTTTTAGATCAAATTCTAACGTTTTCTATTCATAAATAAATTGCAAAATAAATTTTAAAAAGAACCATATACTAAACATATGTACCAAAAAGGAACATGTTAAGAAAAGCAAAAATAGAAAGGGATCAAAGAATTTTAACTAGATGGTTCAATCTTAAGTTTTTTAGTTCATACCCTCCTATAACTATGAGTTCATAATATATTACTAGTAACTTTTCACATTTTTCTAAGATTTGTATCGAACACGTTGGATGCAGCCTAATATTTACATCTTCATCCGTCACGGTATAAAAATGCAGTTTCTTTAACAAACTGTATTTTGTAAAATTAAATATATATGAAATCAGATAGGAGGTAATACATCTAAAAATTGTAGCCAAATACTAATATTCTTTTACTACGCAAAGGCATTTACTTAAACTCAGTACGTAAATAACTTTTCTTCAGACCCCAACCATGGACCTTGCAGATAAAAATCGCATCAAGACCACTTGTACCTCAACCAACACAGAAAATATGCATAGAAAATGAAAGACTTTGTGATCAGATGAAAAATTTCCAGAAGTCTAAGCCACTAAAATAAGGTAAACATTCAACTCAACTTTAGAAATAGTAAAGAGTATGCAGAACAATGCGACAAATCAAAGGAAAAAAATGGTTCAAGCTGCCAAAATTGTTTCATAACAGAAACTAAGGACAATAAACTTAAAACAGCTTTGGCATTGCAGAAGATTCAATGCTCACGCCTTTGCCTTCCTAGGAGCCAACTGAGTCTCCGGCTGCATCACAAACAAAATGGTTAGGCACATTTCAGAAAGATATGATTGGACAAGACAAAGTACTGGTATATTAACTGACATGCAGATGACAAAAAGGCAAGCTATATGCAAGTGCTATATTACACTGCAAATGCAAGTCATAATAAAATAAACAGTGACAAGAAGTAGTTTACCTCTTTCTTGACAGACTCTTCCTTCTCGGATAAAATCAACTCAATATGGCAGGGGTGAGACATATAGGCTGCAAAAATATCAAGAGGTTAGGATTGAGATATTAATGACTAGATAAAAAAAGATGCAGTGAGAAAATAAGCACTTACGGTTAATTCTTCCGTGTGCACGGTAGGTACGACGCCTCTGTTTTTGAGCTTCATTCACTTGGATGTGAGATATATAAAGTGAATCCACATCCAAACCTTTCACCTAAATAAATTCAAAGAACAACAAAATCAGCTCAAGGGCACATAGAGCAGTCTAGAAACCTGTGCATAGTCTTTTTCTAGGAAAACAATAACATAATCTGATAGTACCTCAGCGTTGCTCTCAGCATTTTTGAGTAAATCTAGAATAAACCCTGCTGATTTGACAGGCCAACGTCCTTGACCGTTTGAATGGCGATTCTTTGCCTGAGCAGTGCGGCCAACCCCACGGCAAAAGCGAGTGAAGGGAATGGCTTGTTTGTGGGCAAGAACATCCTCTAGATATCTCTTGGCCTTGTCCAACGGCATCTTCCTAAGAGCATGGGCAGTCTCTCGTGTATTCTGTGAGTAGATAATGCATAAATATTTAGTAACAGGTAAGGACAGGAAAACCATGAGAAATTCCAGCACTGTTAAATCTAACTAAGGGTGATAAAAAGGTTGTGTTTGTAAACAGTATTACATCAATTCATTTTTGAAAAAGTTGTTCTACACAGGAACATGTTTAAATCAATGTCAGATCTTGACATGGGGTTTAGCACCAAATACTTCAGTAATTTTATTGTGATAAAATGTCACTAAATTACAATTGTATATTACCAGTCGGTCTTATTTACAAAGAAATACATTTAAAGTAACAATGATAACAAGGATAGGAAGGAAACTTATGTTAAATACATCTGAAGAATCAAACTAGTAAAATGTCAACCAGAAAGAAAGATTCAGAAACACATAGATGAAGCAAAAACAGACTGTAGATAAGATTAAAAGTTCTAGCTAATAATATATGATCACACCCACAGGGTACCTGCTACCTCTCGTAGTAGGGGTACCAAGTTAACTGTAACCACCAAGACTTGAACAAATGAGAATGACACACCTAGTGTTTTGGTCAGTAACATGAGCCATAATATTCTTATCCTAATTCATTGACCACTAAACCACACCCTCGGGCAAGCTTTGTTTCTAAGTTCAAACAAATAAGAACCCCTCCAAATTCGATAATATAGTATCACACTTGTTTGGCCCTCACTAGTTACAGTAAATTAAGATTAGTGCAGTTTAACATCAACATCAGACTGTAGGCTTGCTGCTTTTACAATGAAGGAGAAGTATTCTAGTAAACCTTTGAATCACTATTTACAATCAAGCTGACACAGATTAAGACAAATTTCAAACTTGAAAGTATTTTATTTCTAACATCAGTGATCACCCAACACTCATTTTGACATATGACATACACAAGGGTAACTCATACACAATAGCAACAGCACAAATAATATATCCAAAGGCATGGAATAAACAATAAAACAACAGAAACATTATCAAAAAGCATATATAATTATGCACAAGTCAAGGATAATTAATGTTAATGATTATAAACTAATTTTGAGAAGGCACCATTTCTTACAACCGATTAACGTAAGCAATTCATAATGAAAAGAGAAATAACGCACCTTGAAATGAACTCGGAGACTTGAACCCCTGGATTTGCAAGCTATAGCAAAAACACGAAATAAACTCAAAATATATACTAAAACCAAACAAAATTTATAACGCAACGTCCGATAACTCGGATCTACACATATGAATAGATCATAGCTCAAAATTTATATGCAAAGCAAATTAAATACTCACATTTAGTGGGGTTATCGGGTTCTCTCGAATACTTCACCTGCATTAACCAAAAGATTCACACGTAAGTAAAAACTTATAATGTTGTTCGCCATAATGATTCGACGGCGGGTTTGTCGGCTTACCATGGCTTCCGGCGATTGATGATGCTGCTGCTGCTTCCTTCTTCGTTAACCCAACAAGAAAGGAGAAGAAAATAGGGTTTACGACTTATATTGGGAGATGATACATTATAGGGTTTTTACATGTCAATTGGGCTAGGATAGTGGGCCTTGTAGAATTATGGGCCTCCCAGTTATATGTAGTACGCTTGGTCCAAATGCCTTTTAATAAATAATTACTGATTTTAGCGATACTTTTTATTTAATATCATTTATAGCAATATTATGTTAAATCTGCAATATGTATTAAAAGTGAATTAAGTATGCAATATATATGTATTATAATTATTTTTAAAAATATATTATGCTTATTTTGTAAGAAGTTGACACATTGTATTATAAGTGTATTAAAATGTGTGATAAATGTA
>JAJOOO010019724.1:0-27254 GCA_029582685.1 Solanum piurae | reverse complement strand
TAAATTCTACATATCTTTAGTTTAAGACCACAATCTTCATTCAATTTTTTATTGCAATTTTTCAAGTTTGCAAAATTGCAAGAAAATCTTTTTTTTTTCATAAAATTTTAGTAATACTTTTAAAGTGATGTATGCTCAAATATAATTTTAACTTTAAAATATTACCATATATTTTTCAATTTAACTTTAAATATCAATATGAATTATAATAAAATGATTAAAATATATTTATTTTTAATTAGAAATTTTAAATTCAAGCTCGTGACGATGAAAGATTGTCTTCACTTAATTTCATGACACTTGTCGATTACAAGTGTTGATTGAGTTTTTATACTCCAAACTAGCTCAAGAGAAGCATGCTGAAAATGAAATGAAATGAAAATGATGTATCGGATTCTAATATGCAATAGTTACTTGATCATCATCCTTGCATTCAAAAATTATTTTTGTATCCTAATATCATATTTGATCTTAATTTATCTATGTCAATATTCTTACTATATAGATTTAAAATGTGAAAAAATTGAATAGCTACTTGCTAAAATAACACTTCATATAGGTCAAATTATTAAAGAGGGACAAACTTCCAAGAATATAAAAGAGGTCACTTTTATTTGGGTTAAGTGGTATATAGACGTTTCTAAAATATATGGAAAAGACACAGGATATATATGAGCTGTATGAAAATATCTGCCAGCTTTTCTTAAGTAGGGATACTATTCGCTAGCGGGGTACATGACCGAATTGGTTTGGGTTTTTTAAATATCAAACCAAATCATTTGTATCGAATTTTTAAATTTATAAATCAAATCAAACCAATAAAAGTTGGGTTTTTCAACTTCAAGTTTTTTCGAATTTTTTCGGGTTTTTCCAGTAAAGTATTCATACAAACATAGAATTTACTTGTACTTCAAATATTTCTATCGTTCTAACAAAATACAACTATCTAAGGTGTTTCTTAAGAAAATAACACAATATGATATGATTAATGACACTAAAATATCCAACAAAAATAATAATAATGAAATCGCGTAAAACAAATATTGCAAATTATTAAGTCATAAACTCATAATGAAAATGATCATAATTTTAAAATACTAAATCATGCTAAAATAAGTTTAATAAGTATTAATTACACTATGGATTTATGTAAGTTATACAAATTAAAATTAGATTATGTATTTTAATTGTCTAAACCAATGTAAAACTAAAAAATAAATATTCAATATTATTGCCATTCTTAGTGTTGAATTGATTTTCCTTTTTTGGATTATTATTAATTTGATTTTGATTTAAGCTTTCTTATAATTACCAACATCTATGGACTATAATTTTTATCGGACCATTCAGAATTCTAAGTTTCAAACTTGAAATAATATTTTAAAAGATAAAAACTATGAAAAAGTATAACAAATATTTAAAAATTATATCAAACTTGAAATTATATTTTTATGTATAAAATAAATTTTTAAAATTAGATATAGGGTTGGTTTGGTCTCAGATTGTTTATTTTTATTTAAACCAACCCAAATATAGTCGAGTTTTTTTCCCCAATACCAAACAAGTCAAACCAAACCACTAATCGGACTTTTTTCCCGATTTAACTCAATTTTCAGTTCAATTTTATACACCCCTACTATTCGCAAACGTAAGTAATAGATACAGTATATTATCAGGGAGAGACATCGTGGGTGCAAGAGGTTCATCTAAATTCCTTCGGAGCGACACAGTGAGATCCAATTTTGGATCCTCAAGAGATTGAGAACCTATTCTAAGCGGGTCTTCGGTCCAATGTAATATTGGGTTGATAGATGGATTTCACAGTTAATGAAAACTTGGGCCTGATTCAAATTATTGAGAGGTGCAAGTATATAGTAAGACTATTAATTTATGATTTTAACATAAAAATGTCGAATTAGAACTCAAAGAATCCACGATTCCTTATTAATTATTTCCTTATATTGTTAAGCAAAACAAAACATGATCTAGTTTCTGAAATTGCTAAACAAGGCCAAAAATATGATTATTTTCCACTTGCTTTATATGTTCCCTAATTTCATTCAAGGCATAATTCAGAAAAATGCACTTTAACTTGGTTTCAACTGACATCTATGCTCTTCAACTTTATGTGTGCACAATTAGATACTTAAATTTGTATATAATTGAAACAAATAGACACAGACGTCCTAAGTAGCGATTTTCAATCCTACATTTGGCATCATGCGTTCAACTTTATACAAATTTAAGTGTCTACTTGTGCTTATCTAAATTTGGAGGACATAGATGTTTATTAAGACCAAGTTAAAGAGCACGTTTATGTATTATCTCTTTCATTCAAAGACAAACAAACAACATGACCTGCTTTTAAATCTTTCAAGAACTTCAAATATTTGTTTTTTCACAATGTACATTTCAATGGATTTAATGAGGGAAGCCCCATTATTTACGGCCCAACTTGATGAGCCCAAAAGGAAGGGATACTTATCCATATGTACGGCCCAAACAAACAGTTTACAATGAGCATAGCCCAATAAAAAAAAATCACTTAGTACTCCTATATGTTTACTTGTTTAGATTGAATTTCAAAAAGCCAAATATATTTTAAAGTTTTTTTTTTTTTACCTTTTTCTCCAAACTACCATAGAACCCTCTTTGTTTTTCTCTTTTATCATCTTTAAAAATTGTATAATATATTGCATATACATCTTTGTACACTATTATACATTACATATATATATATTATATTTATCCTTATACACTATTATACATTACATACTTTGTATATATAGGTATATAACTAACGGTTGTGATTGTTCTTTTGCGAGTGATCAAATATATATGTCCATTAATATAGAAGAAAATATGTATTGTTCTATCATGCTATAAGCATATTATTTTATTTTTTTATTTTTTTTGCCTTGTAAGTTGTAACATTAGAATATATACTTATACACATTTAAGATGATGTTTTGATTGTGATAACCAGAAAGGACTATATAATTTTCCAATTTTAAATTAGTCAAGACCGAATATATGTAAGACAAAAATGTTTCACCTAAAAATAATTTTTTTCTCTATATAAAATTATAAATATGGACACTTTGCCGGTCTTTCTTGAATTACAAATTTTACCTTTACAATTTTTTAAATTTTGAATAAATGTATTTTTATTCATATTTTGAATAAAGATCCTTTGGCACATGCATCAAATTATTAAGCATATTTATTTTGTCCATATTTATAGACAAGGTAACATGGCTATGGCCTATGAATTACCTTGCTAATCTTAGTGAAAGGATCAAAATGCATATCTAATTTGATGTTGTTAGTTCTCGGTCTAATATAGTTAATTAAGTCTTTTATTAGGATTGATAGAGAAGGCGAAGGCGCATGTGTAACTGTTTTAGTCATATTTCATTGTAAAATTTGATTTTTTTTTTTTTACTTTTAGAGTGAAAAATTATTAATCCTTAGAGTTGACTATGAATACAAATTGAAGTTGTTTCTGAGTATTTGGAGTGCAAAAAGTGAAAAACATTTTTGTTATTTTTAGAATTTGAAAATTCTGAAAGTTAAATTCTGAAATTTTATGATAAAACATGTTTGTCCGAAATTCAACACTAAAAAAAGTGAAAAAAATTTCATGACAAATTTCCCAATCTAATATTAATCACACTTCTACTAAGTACCTAAGAGTGATTAGTTTAGGTAGAGGGCAGACGGTATCAAATCACGGGACAGGGAAAAAAGAGTAGTTTTCTAGGTTCTGCCATTGTAGGGTCAAAAATAATAATAAAAAATGAAATAGAAGCGACGCCTGGTTCGCCAAAGTACCGCCGCCACCAGGGCTTACATCCTCCTATCGCCTACTAGCTGCATGCGTTATATACCTACTGCTTCTATCGATGGAAAGACCGAAGCATGTCTCCCTATAGCTTTGACTGCCAGAGGTCGGGAAGAAGGAGGTGACTGGGCCCTATCACAAAATGAGCAAGTTAGCGACTTGTCAAAGCTTGGTGGCAGATTTTATCGGAAAAAGAATGTTTTTCAGCGGGAGTCTCATCTGGGTGGTGGGGTGCCTTTCAATAACAAACAAACCAATAAAAATAACTTTTTTTTTTCTTTATTAGTAGTATTATTTATTGGTTTATTTACTTTTAACATAAAGAAGCAGTTGGGAGTTTGGAGTTTGGACTACCCAACTCTTCCTTTTACTTTCTCGTTTGAATGACATTATAGTTAGCTAAATTCATTAAATGCTACAATAAAAAAAGAAAAATACAGAACTATTAAACTGTCACGAGTAAATTAGATTTATAAAAAATATAAGTTTTGATTTATAAATTACACGAATGAAATATTATAAAACACTAACTCTAGAAGAGGAAGATATATAATAGCTATGTTTCAATTTAGTAAGACATGACTCTCTGAATAATAGCTATGTTTCAATTTAAAATAAATCGAGGTTAGCTATACAATCTACATTCGTCTTAATTAGTCCAATCTATTATAAAACTATAATTTTCCATAGCATAAGATGTTTTTTATATTTTGCATTGACATGTAATGGTGATAATCGATAAGCAATACGTAAAAGTTTACTATGCATGCTGGATTGTGGACCTTATATTACCACTTTGAATTTGAAATGTATATGTTGATGTACACGATTTTAATATTTATACGGGTGATTGGAGTAAAGTTTTCGAAAAGTATTTAGTGCACATTTTCATCTATTCTCCACCATGTGCTGACAGTGACGGAGTCAAGATTTTCAATAAGGGAGTTCAAAATTTATAGAAATAGACAAACGAAGTAGTCAAAGGGGGTTCGACATCTACTATATATACATAAAAATTATTTTAACCATATATAAATAAGATAATTTTCCACCGAAGGGGGTTCGGATGAACCCGCTACTAAGGTGGCTTCGCCCCTGCATGTGCATATTCCTTTGACTAAGCAATGTGTATTTTACGATCCTTATTTTTTTCAAGGGGAACTTACATAAATTTTACTAGTTTAGGAGTTAATTACTTAGATATACTCTGATTTGTAATATTACGTATCTTATCAGATTTTGGTTCCTTCAGATACGTCAAGATACATGTACCTCGGATATATGGGGTCAAATAATTAGATGTAATTTGTTTTAGATACATTGTATCTAAATGAATTCACATATATATGGGATACACAACAAATCTCACTTGCTTTTCTCCCATCTCTCTTGTCACTCTCCATGTATAAGAGATACATTGCAAATCTCACTTGCCTCTCTTCCATCCCACTTGGCATTCTCCCATGTATATGGTATACCAGATACATGCCATACATATTACATATATCCAATGTGTATCTAGTGTGATTCACATGTATATATTTGGGATACATACGAATCTCGCTCACCTCCCTCCCCAATCTTACTTGCCTCCCTCCCTATTTTCGTGTATCTAGTTGCAAAAATACATGTATCTAAGTGTAAGATACATATGACACTCTTAATTAGTGATGAAATATATAATATTTTGAAAGTATAGGTAATAATAATATATATAGTAGTGAAGTATATCTAATTATGTAATTTTTCCTTTTTTCAATAATTAATATGGGTCGTAGCTAAGTGATTTTAATGCCTAGATGGTTTGGCCAGTAGAGGGACAAGAATATTTAATAGGAAGTAAATGAGATTTGCTAGGAATGTAAATAATTTTTGTTTTTTTTTAATCTAATTTGATGAACATACATACTTAATAATTATTGAGTTATAATAGCTTTATTGCACAATTGGAGTATGAAATTGGCTAAATAAAGCCTCATCATGTGAAGTTATAACCAAGTGTCTTTGCACCTGTGTCACTTGTCATGGGTAGAGACTTTTTTTAGGCCTAAAATAAATGCACAAACATTATGACTAAAAAATTATTTTTCACTATTTGTATCACAAATATAAATATTTTTTCTTTTATTGGTATGTTTCTCCAAAAAGTAACTAGCTCAACAAAATCTCTAACTAGGTATCAATCAATTGTAGTTGCTCAACAACAAAAGAGAACACATCAACTAATTAAGATTTGAATGTATGTTTAAGAGAAATTGTGAATAGACTTCAAACATTATTTTATAAAAAGAAATCTAATCAACATTTTTTTTTATAATAAAAGGACATCAAGAGTTTTGAATAAAATAAAAATATAATACAATATTGATTAGCCAAAAAGAAGTTAACTTACATTGAGTACTTAGGTAAACTTGTAACCAACTATTTTAACTAATTTTAACAACATGAATGGGATGGATAACGATTTTTCTGTTTTAGTATTCATTATCTTAGGGACAAGTAACTTTGGCCCATGCCACATTTCTTGATAAAAACATAGTACTTCCACCTCCGTTTCAATCTATTTGCCCTACTTTTTTTTAAGTCCGTTTTACAAAGAACTTCTCTTTTTACATCACCACCACAAAATTAAAAGACATTTTGATATATTATGCAAATCTTTAATTTAATACTATAAGTACTAAGGCAAAGCAGGATAATCAAATTGAAACTGAGAATTCGATTCAATGTAATGATTTCCTATTATAAGTACTTAGTTTTAGAATCACATGAACGGTTCTAAATATTGACAAATAAATTAGTTGTAGGAAAAATAAAGAAAGTAGGAGTAGTAATTAATGATGCAATAACTATAGAGGGAAATAAATCAAATCACATTTGAAAATGAGTGACATGCTTAAATAAGTACGGATGTACGAGCATGCAGAGACGTCATAGGCTAATTAAAATTCCTAATATACTAGTATTGTCCAAACTAGATATTTGAACTTTCCACTGCGATAAAAAATAACTTTTAGCAGTAATAAATATTTATAATAACAAATAGTACTAATGTCGTTATTAATAGTAGTTAATTATAATTGAATTCAATGTCACTATAAACTTTAGGGACATTACAAAGAAAGTTAATTACTTTTGAAAAAACATATTTAGCAATAATAAAATGAGTGATGCTAAATGACCAGAAAATTTGACCAGAAAATTTGACCAGAAACTTAAAAAGTCTATAACATTCTTTTTATTTTAAAATAAACTATTTTTTTTAATTAAAATGTATTAAAGTTAAAATGGTAAAAATGTTCAAAAAGGTAAAATAACATATTTATTTTATCATTGTGGCCAAATTCTAGCCAAATTTTATGGCCAAAAAGATTTTTCCTAATAAAATTATTGTTGAATTATTACCGCTAAAGATCGTTTTTGATATAGTGTTTCGATATATACATTAAAAAAATCTAACCATTAATAATGTTAATTAAGACAATGAAATTGACTTCTAAGTAATATCTATGTATTAATATTTTAATTACATTTATTTTTTCTCTAAGCAAATAACAAGGAATCAAAAGGTTGGAAGCATGCATTGTCATTGATTGAAATACAATGAAAGTGTAACGATTCCGTCGTTATAGAAAAGCCAACGGAGAATTTTTTTTTGGACCAAAACACTTTTTTGTAGTAACTTGGAATTTCCCAACCTAGTCCAGATTTAGACGAAATCGGAGTCAGTAAGGTCTAGGTAAATCTTGTAACGATTGGGTAATCTAATTATGAATTTGATCACATGAGTAGATAGCTAAGACGTTAAGGAATCCGTACAACTTTACAGAATTGAATTCGGGTGAGTAGAACTCCCGAAATTGATCTGAACGAGTAGTTTCTGTATGTCATTGGTTGAAGGTGTGCTGTGAAATGGGGGTATTGGAATTATTAAATTTGCTTACTGTTCCGTGCAAGCCGCTATGGATGGAAATTGTGCCGCCAGGGCAGGGCCGCTGTAGCGGGGTGAGTACCGATGTGGCGGGACAGACGCGACTTAAGTCAGAAATAAACCCCAAAAATATTTTATTCTGCATTTTTCGACTTTGAGAGCTAGGAGACGACCCCATGTGCTTTCTTGTCGGGTTTTCACCATTCTTAAGGCTAAAGGTAAGGTTTTAACTCCCCGACCCCATTTTTTCGATCCGTAGAATGTAATCTAGTGGGTAATTATCGATGGGGGAGGGTTTTGATCTGGGAATTATGGTGGAAAAAGCCCTAATTTAGATATTGGGATCATGAGTTTGATCTAGGGTTGATAGGATTGTTGGTAATTCGGGTAATTAGTTATTGTTTATTGATTCCCTTATATTAATTGTTTGTAGACCAAGAACAAGCGAAACGTTGGAAATGAAAAAATCAAGTTTCTTAGGGGATTCAATCTTGTTTCGAGGTATGTGTGATGATTGTGATTTCATGTTGGTGTTATATATGTTTGTAATTGCTTCATTATGATGCATATATATATGCGAATGTTGCATTATTGATCACCCTAATCGTAAATGAGGATAATTGAATAATTGTATGCCATGAATCACCTCTTGTTGTATGATTGTGAGAATATACATTGTGATTGTGGTTTGTTGAATAGAGCGGGTGTCACGATCTGACACGCTAACTGGGATCGGCGGCCACGTACCGGCATAAATATTGGAGTGGGTGTCACGATCTGACACACTATCTGGGATCGATTGCCACGTACTGGCATAAACATTGGAACGGGTGTCACGATCTGACACACTAACTTGGATCGGGTACCGCGTACCGGTACACTAACAATTTGTGTATGGGTTCCATGAGATGACCATTGAATTGGGTTCCGTGAGAGGACCATTGAATTGTGTTGTGTATCTACTTGTGATGATTACGTTCATATCTAATAGTGATTGAGGTTGAAAGACTGTTTGTTGCTCTAAAACTGATAATCAATGTGTATTATTGAGAATGTGGAATGCTACTTTGATCCTGAAAAGATGACTAATATTGTATATGTTCGATCTATGCCTGTTTTATAATGTTGTGGTTACTTGTATGTGTTTCACTTATTGGTATAGCCGTGTGATCCTATCAGTACACTGTGGTTGTGTACTAATACTGCACTTGCTTGTTCTTTGTTGAGTACAAGGTATCTTCAGGCGGCTATTGATAGACCTCAACTAGGTGACTATTGAGCGTGACCGGATTCAAGGGTGAGTTAGTTCTTTCAGGCTGCCATGGATCTTTCTTGTTTAAATCCACCCTTTTCGGACTCAAACTATATATTTGCTTAAGGTGTTTGTTTAGTCTTGGGGTTGTACCCATTGTTCTTAGACTTGTCGTTAGTAGAGTTTTGGTACAATGACTTTCAGGTTCTAGGGGTTGTTCTTTTGCATTAGTTTGGTTAAGTTATTTGTTTAAAACTTTAGAATTTATGAAAACTCCATATTTCTTTTGGTCATTTAAACTTGCTTCCGAATCGTTAAATGCGTAGTATTTGGTTAAGTTGTTAGTTTGGGTTGTAGTAATGGTTCTCCCACCGAAGGGTTAGTGTGGGTGCTAATCACGACGGTCTGGGTCGTGACAGAAAAATTCCAGTTTCCAAATATTAGTACTCTAAAATTAGAAATTTCTATTTTCATAAATGGACCAAAATTGATTCCATGAAACACCAATTATTATAGAGTTGAATCTGAAAACTTCCAAAACTAAAAACTCTCCGCCAAAGTTTTTTACTCCATCCGTTTCAATTGATTTTGTCTAATTTTAATTTGACATGAAATATACTAACATGTCATATGAAAAGTTTTGTTTTCTGATTTTAATTTAACATGAAATATGCTAACGTGTCACGTAAAATAATAATTTTTTTAAAAAAATAACAATAAAAATGAGAGTCGTGGTAAGTGCGTGGATCATGTTCAAATGGAAATTAATTTTGTCATCGTAAACATGAAGAAGTTGTGTTTGAAAATATCAAATAAATCCAAAAGATACCTACTATATTTATTACACTTTAGAACAAGTCAAAAATATCAAACAAATTAGGCGTAAGTACTTGCCATACCTAAGATTAATCTCTTACCACATTGATAAAAACAAAGTATTTACATTAGTAAAAAAGAATATTTTTTTAAGAGCTCTAATTTCGTCCTATTTGCCTATAATTCCTAGATATATTTATTATACGCAGTTCCTCGATCGTATTTTTCCTTATACAAACGGTAGTTATTAATTTATTATTATAAATAGCTGCTCTATTGTAAATGGAGAGAATAGTATTTTTGGTCCTTGTAAATTTTGATTTTGATTTTTGTAATATCTTTGACTCTCGACCAACAACTTCTTAAGAATAGGGACATTAAAACTTGCCCAACTTAGTAAAAGGGTTTGGGGAAGTAATAATTAATAATACAAGTTTAATATAATATATGAATAATTAACGGTGGAACAATTACTAATGTTAAAATTTAGTGAATATTCATTAGCAAATTGATTAAAAAGTGCACGTTTCAAGTAATTGAAAGCTAATTTTTTTCAGGCAGATATCACAGGAATTAAAATTAAAATTTACCAATAATTAAGGGACAAAAATGCTATTATTAAAGTGTAGGAATATATTTTTAAGGGAATAGAGTAAAAAAAATATTTCTAAACTATTCAAAATTGAATATATTATCTTCCGTTACACTTTTTAGAATAAAAGTATCAATATTCTTAGTCAAATAATTCAAAAATATCACTTCCCCTGTTCCTCAGCCCAAGTAAAATATCCTCTCCAGTAAAGGTTGAAAAAGATATAAAAAGTTTAATATTGTGAATCATAATAATATGCAGGCCATTAACGTTGCTTTAATTAATACTCCATTTATTTCAATTTATTAAGTATTTTAGTTTGACTGAACATAATTAAATAAAAATATATATAATCTATAGTCTTAAATTTGTCATATAAAATATTGAAATTTAAAACTTTATTAAATATAAAAATATGCACTCTTTTTAAAAAAATAAAAGGAAAAATAACAAAGCTTAAATTTGAGACGATGGATAGTTTAGAATAAAAAAGCTTCAACAATTAGTTATATATTCTATGTATTTTCTTTTACGTACCTCCGGTTTTTTTTTTTGATTTCTCACCTGATGTCTAGAGTTCATATTGGAGTCTTGATTAAATTTGGATCGCGCACTACATTGCCTATTCGGGGAAGACGCTCTCAACATAATTTTCTTTATACCCAAGATTTAAACTCAAGACCTCTGATTAAGGATGAAACCGTCTCGTCGCGACACCGATACACAGGTTAATTTACGTCCCTCCGTTTCATTTTATCTTTTATTGTGGTATTTTCATTTTATGTTATAATATCAGTTTCAGATTCATTATTAATCTTTTATGATCTTGATTGAGCATGGAATTTTATATTTCAAAGAAATTTGTGATATATTTATATGACTATAACACTTATCATTTAAAATAAAATTCAAATCCAAGTTAAATAATTTTCAAATTTATTAAAATGATATTTGTTTCGCAACAGA
This sequence comes from Solanum piurae, assembly GCA_029582685.1. Classification (NCBI taxonomy): domain Eukaryota; kingdom Viridiplantae; phylum Streptophyta; class Magnoliopsida; order Solanales; family Solanaceae; genus Solanum; species Solanum piurae. The sequence goes on along the minus strand of JAJOOO010019724.1, from coordinate 15,853 downwards.
TTAAGCTAATATTTGACCATAGATTTGAAATTAAATATTGAAAATCTATCTTCAATATATTTGTCAAGCCAAAGATTTTGAGTCAAATTTTAAAAATATGCCTTCAAAAAATTTCAAATTCCAATCACAAAACATAAAAATAGCCTTGCAATTCAAGATTTCACTTCCTAAAATCAACATTCAACAACTAATCTATATCTCCCAAAAGAACTTCACTTCATTATTTGTCAAGAAAATCAAAACCCCAGAAATGGGTTTTGCTTATTTCATTATATTACTTGCTTAAGATACAAACTTTCTTCCCCTCTTAGTAAACTTAAAATCCAAATTAATTAGTAATTCCTTTATGTTTTCACCTAATTGGCCAAACTTTGTAAGGATGCTTAAAGTGAGAAGTTGGTCACTGCTTTACTTTTCTTTTCTTCCATGCCACCAAAACAAGAAAAAATTAATACTATTCAACAAGGCAATTCATTGTAATCCAACAACTTACCCCCCACCCCCTACCCCCTACTCCCACCCCATGTTGTAATCTGATTCACTTTGGTAATGAAATTCACCAGGCGTTTGACCATGAAATTTTTTCACTTTTTTCCTAGAGTTAAACTTTAGAAAATATGTTTGGTCATAAAATTTCGAAAGTTTCAGCAATTTCAAGAATTTAAAAAACAACAAAAAGTATTTTTCATGTTTTCACTTCAAATTAGTCAGAAAAGGCCAAAAACGACTCCAGCTTCAATTTTCGAATATCATTTTTCACTTAAAAACAAAACAATTTTTTTTTTTTTTTGAATTTCGGAATAGAACATGAAAAATGCTCACTAATTTAATTACCAAACACGAGAAAAAATAAAAAGGCAAATTCATTTTACACGCGTATTTAAGTAAAGCATATAATACATCTTCAACAAATATTAAAATGTAACATCAAAAGAGAGCTTTTTCTTTGTCCTTTTTCACACTCTTTGTCTGTTTAGATTATATAGTTCCAAATTTAATTTCTTCATTTTATTTTCTAAACCTCTCTCTTTCCATTGCCTAGCTATATTCTCTACCCCCAAATTAAATAATATATAATAATTATTATTATTAAAAAAAATAAAATCTTCTTCTCTCCCTATCTAGTATATAAATGGGAAACTAGAATGTTTTTTTCTTGGATTCACTCATTTTACATAGAAGGCAACAACATGGGAGAAAAAACATGGGCTTTGTCCTTGATTTTTATTTTTGCTTGTCTATCCCATGTTTATGGAAATGTTCATTCATATGATCATCAATTGAGGAAATTACAAGCTTTTACAGCTGAAATTGTTCATCGCGATTCGATTTCTCCTTTTCCTTCTCCTTCTCCTACTAGATTTTCTCCATCACCATCATCACCATCAGTAGTGACCGTAAGTCTTTTTTTTCCCTAACCAATCGATTAATGTTAACGTATCGGTAAATTAACTATTTATGTATTATATTAGGTTACACCAAGTCCAAAAATATATCATGTAACATCATATGGTGCTGACCCTACTGGAAAATTAGATAGCACACAAGCTATTCTACAAGCAATTTCTGATGCACTTGAAGGTCCATCTAATGGTTTCTTAATGCAAGGAATTTCAAATCTTGGTGGTGCTCAAATTAATCTTGAAGGTGGAAATTATTTAATTAGCCAACCATTACAATTCCCAGTTGTTAGCCGTGGCAATCTCATGGTACGTTCTGTTATAACACGTTAAATTATACTGACTGACGACAGATAATAGAATAGTAGTTAGTACCTTCCCTCTAGACTAATTAACATATGTTACATGTCTTCCTTTGATTATTTTTTTTCAATCTCTTGACTTGACTTTTTTACAATATAGAAAAATAAAATTAATTTTTTTTCTCTACATTATGTGTAATCCTAAGACTTTTAACTTCACATTCTTCTATATTTCTATATTTTACCTAGCTAGTTATTTTAATTACAACATTACCCCTACATTTTTTGTTTTTATGAAACAGATTCATGGAGGAACACTAAAAGCTTCAGATGATTTTCCAACAGATGGATATTTACTCGATTTATCGACATCTTCAAGCAATGCTCCTGAGTTTTTATTTGAATTCATAACGTTAAGAGACTTATTACTTGATGCAAATTTCAGAGGAGGAGGTATACAAGTGATAAATTCACTAAGAACAAGTATTGACAATTGTTACATTACACATTTTACAACAAATGGTATTATAGCCAAAGGTGGACATGAAACATACATAAGAAATTCATTTCTTGGACAACATATTACTGCTGGTGGTGATAAAGCAGAGAGGAATTTCTCCGGTACCGCGATAAATTTAATGGGAAATGACAATTCTGTTACTGATGTAGTGATATTCTCCGCTGAAATTGGTATAATTGTATCAGGACAAGCAAATTTGTTATCAGGTATACATTGTTACAATAAGGCTACTGGATTTGGTGGGACTGGAATTTACCTAAAACTCCCTGGTTTAACACAAACAAGAATTGTTGATTCTTATTTGGATTATACTGGAATTGTGGCAGAGGATCCTGTTCAACTCACAATTTCAAATACATTTTTTCTTGGAGATGCATTTGTTAAGTTGAAGTCAATAAATGGTGTTGTGAATGGAGTTAACATTGTGGATAATATGTTTTCTGGATCAAATAAAGGGATTGATATTGTTCAATTGGATCAAAATAATGGACCATTTAAGACAATTGAACAAGTTGTGGTGGATAGAAATAATGTTAAGGGGATGAATCTTAAGGGTACAATTGGAAGTGGAGTTGTTGAAGGAAATGGTACTTCATGGACTTTGGATTTTAATCCAATTCTTATATTTCCTAACCTTATTAAACATGTTCAATACACATTTTTCCCTAGTGGGAATGTGTTCGTTAATCATGCTTTGAGAAATGTATCGAATAATAAGGTTCTGGTTGAATCAGAAGTGCAAGTTCCAGCAAGGGTTTTCGTGACGGTGAATCAAGGGAAATGAGCTTATTTGAGCTAACATTTATAGGCTCAAGAAATTAATATGCATAGGGATGTTATTTTATTGGTTTGATCTAGCTAGTTATGTTACAAAGACGATTAGATCTCTTTGAGTTTGAAACATTCTTGAAAAAGAAATGTTTATGTTAAGAAACATTCAAAAGTATAATCCAGCAATACAAGGAATGCTTTTTGATGGCAATTTTTTTTTCTTTCCTACTAAAGTTCAATGCATGGAAAGTTAGGGGCAAACAAAATCGAACCAAACTGCACATCGAGAGAAATTGATTTATTTTTTTGATTAATTAATGGTTTGATTTGATTTGATTTGGTATTGAAAAAAACCCCGACTATACTTAGGTTGATTTGGTTTTAATTAAAATTGAGATCAAACCAATCCGACATTATATATATCATTATTTTTTTTTACTTTGAGTTTTATACTTTACAAGCATCCCAAGAATAATATACGTCTAGCTCTAGAAGTTAATTAACTAAGTTGAATAAGTATGGGGTCTCATTCAAATTTCCAAATTATAATAATTATATATGCCTAACTTTGAGGATTTTTGATTAGTAAGGATTTGTCCATTTGTTGAAATTAATATGTACTTGTGAGTTTTTCGTAGTTTTAAAGCAATACTTAACTTCCTCTTCAAAATGGTCAAAAGGACATTTAGGGCCGTTAGGCGTATATAAGCGAAAATAGTCGTAGGATAAAACTTTAGTGTCTCATTGTGAAGGAAGAAATTATCATCACAGAGATATTAGAAACATGTTTTTTGAAATATTTATAAAAGGATGTTCGGTACACAAAACAAAATATGTCATGTTAACAGGATTCAGAAAGGGCCGCACTCAAGGGGTGATATGTAAACAATCTACGTATCAAAATGTAAATGATTAGTGACTACTTTCATGTCTACGGTCGAACCATTGACCAATAAGTCACAGAGAAATAATTTTACTGTTGCTCCAAGGCTCCGCTTCAATTTCTATATATAATAAGATCTAAGAAACATGTCTTTTTTACAATTTACTCAAGGTGATATTCTTCGAAAAGTTTGAAATGATGAGGAGTATTTAACCACTACAACAAGTTTTAGGTGAATGTAGTTGGCCATGAAATCATCATATATATCCATGTTGTTGTAGTAGTTGGTGAGGGTAACCAACAAATGGAAGAAATTTAATTATAAAATTGAGCTTTCAAGGGTTAAGGAAAAAATGGATCAAATTTTCTACAAAACTTTCATTTATTTTTTTCAATTACATGTGTTTTCAATTATTACTTTCTTAATGGTTCAACAAATAAAATAAAATAAAATAAAGTGAAAGTAGCTAGGTTGCTTAGATAAGGGGGAAATAACAACCTTGCCAATCATATTTATATTCACCTAATATAGGGACTGTATTCCTTCAAAATTGTGGAAATTGATTGTGCAAAATATGATACGTGGACGTTGAAGGAAAAATTAAACTCAAACTTTATAAGTACGTACTTTTAATAACCAAAGGAATATATTTCTTTTTTGTTCCAAAGTATGTTTACATATATAAACTAACTATATATTATAACCTTTTTGATTTATTATAGTAGTTATGAGAAAAGATGGAAGATAGTAAAAAAAATAGTAGATTCCGTTCATGAGATATTGAATGTGTCTTTTTGAAAGAAATATATTAAAGATCATATTCGTGTGTCTATTTCAAAAAGTATAAACGTATAGATGCATGAGAAAAAAATACTGAATTTTTGATGAATTCTTAGTAATCCGTAAATAATTTAATCCGCCTGCATCTTATCATCATTATTTGTGTGTCACTTATTGGATGGAGTGGGGAGCGGGGGTTCGGGGTGGCAAAGGTGAGATAGTCAAGGGTGAGGTTAGAAGCGTTGATTAGGTAAGGGAGCAGATCAACAATAAAGTCAGGATTATCACTAAGAGAGTTCAAAATTTAAAAAGATAGACACACAATCCAGCTGAAGAAGGCGATATCTATTATATATACCTGAAAACTTATTATAGTCATGTATATGTAGACTAATTTTCTAATTGAGGGAGTTCCACAAGGTGACTCTGCCTGCCCTGGGGAGATAATAAAACTTAAAGTATCATTAATGAAACTTATTTTTCTTATAATAGAAACGGAGTTAACTGGCGCAAAAAATAAAAGGAAAAATTATGCAGTTAAGCAAACTTATACTACTTAATTACTCATCATAGCTATAGTTTGCTATAATTACCTCTCGCTACTAACATTAACTATTAATTACGTGGGCTGACTTCGAGTTGTATAATTAGCCACATTTGTATAATTCGCAACTAGTAATTGTTCTTTTGATTAATATTTGTAAAAGATGGTTTATATTTGTATATAACGATGATTTCCTTTGATTTTTCAGGTTTGTCATCATATACATTCAATCTTTTTGTGTATAACCTTTTAAAGTTGATATATTATCAAACTATAGCTATGGAGAGTATTTACGCTATTTTTGAGTGGCTATATGTGAAAGTTCCTCTAAATAAAATTCGAATTAACTAGCCCAAAAAATAAAGTTAACTGGCCCAAAAAATAAAATTCAAATTAAGAAGCCCAAAAAATAAAATTCCATTGCCGGGACTTGAACCCGGGTCTCTCGGGTGAGAGCCGAGTATCCTAACCAACTAGACTACAACGGATTGTTTATATATAACTCATAGAAATAAATATACACCTTTTCACATTTTTTGTATCTGTTCTAATACTCTACGTGTCATATAATTTTAGTAAAATTAATATATTTAGATTCGTTAATGATGATGAAGATGATTTATCATGATTATGATTGAGAACTCACCACTTTCACCATCACAAGTTCACAACACATTTTATCAAAAAAATTATATCCAAAATTCAAATTTGAAGCATCGGTTAAGAAGGAATTCTACTTTGCCAATCCATCCCACAAGGAGAAGTCAAAGCATATATAAATGCTTCATCTAATCCAATCAATTAACTTTGCTATATAAAAGTTGTATTCTCTTTCCAATGCTAATAAATGCTACAATTATTTTCAAGTCAGTATAAAACATTTATTATGGGATTATACGTATTTCTTACGTTTACTTTTATCTATCTACCTATATTTAAAACATATTTATTTATTATTTTTAATATATTAAGAGAGTTTTTTAATTTTTTTTTATCTTTAATATTAATTATATATATTTCCACTTTTATTTATTACTTTTGGTCATAGCAAGAAAAAAAATATTTTTTTTACTTATTTTTAATATTAATTATTTTACATATTTCACTTTTACATTGTCATTTTAATATATTAATATAAAAACTATTTTTTTCTCATGTTTACATTTAATATTAATTACTTTTTCTAAATTATATCTTAAAATTTAAAATTACATATCAATTATTATGAATATTATGTTAAAATATAATAATATGTTATTTATTCATTTATTATAAATTACTACCAGTTACAATTTAAGTCATCTGCATATGTATATATGTATGTTAAACTGTTCATATAATTTAAGGGGCGGAGCTAGTATGTGACTTTGATAATCAAAAATATGAAATTCATAAATTTAAAATTTTACTTTTATTTAATAAATAACATTTAAAATTTATCATCAAAGAATGTGGTGCAGTAAATAAGATTCCTCCTTTTTTAATTAGCAGTCTTGAGTTTGAGCCTTGAATATGAAAAAATCTTTGATAAGGATCAATACCCCCGAATGAAATGCATAGATTAGTCTAGGAGCAATTGTCCTTAAATAACACGCGATATAACATGAATTTGAATTAATCGAACTACAATTAAGATATAGATACTAAATGGAAAAAATAAAAAGAAACCACTTATAGTCCTACTTACAAATAACGAGGCACTTGCAAAATCCCATAAATGTCACTCTCTATTTCTTCTTTAATTGGAATTCTCCTTCCATTCTACATTTAATTCTTTTCAAGGAAATAATGAAGCCACTTTCTTGTTTAGCATTCTTCATTTTTCTACTTAGTTATTTGGTTGTAAAAGAGGCAAATGGTTCTCTTAGAGAGTTAAAGCTTTATGAATTCCAAAAAGGACTTGAAGACAAACATTTCCATTATTCTTCCTCTTTCATCTATTCATCACCACCTTCAACTTCTCCACAACCTTCTATGCCCACCTCCAATGCCAAAAAGGTACTCAAAATAATATTGCTAAGTTTGTTTGACTATCTGAACTTTCACGTTTTATTTATTAGAATTTTATAAATTACTTTCCTTGACAACTTTTTTTTTGTTGGTTTTAGAGTGAAGGAGGGGTTATATATCCAATAGGGTATGGTGCAGATCCAAGAGGGACAAGTGATAGCAGTGAAGCTATAAAAGAGGCTATTGATGATGCATTGAAATTGCAAAATAATGGACTTGCATTGCTGCCTGGTATTAGTGATCTTGGTGGTCTCATTATTGATTTTCAAGGTGGAAATTATAGAATCAACAATCCTATTGTTTTTCCTCCTGGCATTGGCAATATTGTGGTATGTCATATTCATCCTCCCTCTCTAATTTTGATTATTCGTTTAAGTTATGTACACTGACAGTAATATACGTAATTATTATGTCAATACGGTTCCATGTAAAACAATCACAAGGAATAGAACAAAAAAGAAATTTTTCATTTGAAAAGAGAATGTGAAAGTGAATAATTTTTTTGTTGGACTTAGAAGTGAGTCCATTTTAGGATTCAATATTAGTTCATAACGTATGCTTTTCGCAGTAATACGTTATTTGAGCAAATAACACATTATAGGTAATTCAAAAACTCGATAAATGATGAGATGAAAAACTAATTATTTTCTTTGTTTTAATTTATTTGTCTCCTTTTAATTCAAAACTAATTTAAAAGTATTGTTAGGTTAATTTGAATATGTTAATGGCAACACTAGTGGTAGCAATCGATTACAAGATATTGATTTGATTGGGCAGTGTTCAAACTGAAAATGCAATTAAATTGTCTATAGAGATGTGTCCTACTTTATTGAAAAATGCATCTTATTTTCAACTTTTACCTATCGATATGCCAAGTGCCTACCTATGTGGCAATCTAGGGAGTTAAAAAAACGAAAGATAAAAATTTTCAGCATTGTTAATTGATATGTGAGATAAAAATAATAATTTTTAATAAAATTTTAGATTAATTTTATTTTATGTTTTATTTGAGATATTAAGTTGATCTGAAAATTATTTTATTCCATCATTCGCACTAAAATGGTGAGATCTATCCCATACCGTGTACCAAAATGAGGTGTTATTGTACTACTACATAAAATGTTTTAATTCAAATATTGAAGTTAAAAAAGTGATTTTTTGAAATAAAAATTATTAATTGAGCGATCATTTGAGAAATTAACATACTTTATTGTATCTGCTAGCTAAACTAAATGCTCCAGAGTTTTGAAATATATGTTTTATAGTGAGATAATATCTTTTCTTAAAAGAGGCAAAGGGAGAAAGAATGAAGGAGGATTTTCCCTATTGTTATTTGTTAGCCCAACGCATATTTTTCTTCTTTTTTCTCCTTTTGATCTGGTCCCCCTTGCATTTAATTATTCTTTGAACTTTTTAATTGAATTTTGTTTATTAGAGTTTAAAAAATGAGTTGTTTATCAGATTGTTAGTATTTATAGGTTGTGTAATTTATCCTTTTGATACTCTATACCCATACTTTAGTGATTTTTGCGTCAGAAGTTATGGTTAATCGACTCTTTATAATAATAATAATGATAATGATATATAAGTAACTATATGTAAAATTTACCCATTTTATTATGTATAATTTACATAAAACATATAGTGTTAAGAGCTAATTACATTATTTTCCTATTCTTTTTCAATTTACAAAAATTTCTTAAAATTTATGGATTTTGGATACATCACTAGACTACGGAATACATCACTGCACATCCGAATACATAGGTGAGGAATGTATCAGAGAGGGGATAGGACATATGGATACATCACTGGACTTCCGGATACATAAGTAGACATTCGGATAAATAGGTGAGGGATCTATCAGAGAGGGAATGGATGTATCCACGATGGGATAGGGGATGTATATCAGCGAGAGGAAAGTGATGTATCCGAGAGAAATTTTTTTATTTCTTTTAAAATGGTAGGAAATTTTAGAGATAATACTAAAAGAAGATGTGTATTTAGATAATTTTTGCTTTTATTATTGGGTTTCTCTTTTTTATTTCCCCGCAAATGCTGGGTCAGTAAAGGACTACCTTAGTTACGAAACCCATTGGGTTAGTAGTAAATTTCATTCTCAAGCCCAAAATGACAGACCATATATTTTAGGATCCATTGTTTTCCTCTTCCGTTTTCTGTTGCAACCTGAAAATCATATGAAGTTGTGTCCTTTTACCCTTTTCTTGGCCCTTATATCTATCTAGAGGTGTCAAATGGGAGGATTGTGCTAAATTTAGGTGGGCTAAGTTAATTAATTAAAAAAATTACCTAATAAGACATACATTCATATCATATTTATTAATTCTCTCTATAGTTTGAAATAATTACAGACTAATTAATAATTTCATACTAGATTTCGAGTCAGATTCATCTAGATATACATATTTTTGCTACTAGATACACTAAAATAGAGAGGGAGGCGAGCGGATACCAGATACACAGAGAGAGGGAGGCGAGAGAAGATCGAGACGAGCGAGAGCATCAGATACATGCGAATCCACTTGGATACAATGTATCTAGAATGAATTATACTTAATTTTGACCCCCCATGTATATCTGAGATACATGTATCTAGACACACCAACTACATGTTTTCGAAGTCCAAAATCAAGCGAGATTTGCAATGTTGCAAACTAGTGTGAATCTAAGTAATTTTTCTCGTAAACTAGTGGAAATTCTGTAAATTACCCTGCGAGCTATTGGTTGGGCGAATTGAGTTTGATCTTGGTGAATTTCCTTAATATATTCAGGTAAAAGGGGGAACACTAAGAGCATCTGATACATTTCCAGACGATAGACATCTAATTGAGCTATGGTCACAAGACTCTCCCAAGCTCATCAAAGACAACAACATTTCCCACCACCATAGTAACATTTTCGATCAACGTGACCAAAACACCGCGATTCGTTATGAGGGCATTACGCTCCATGACATCCTCTTCGACTCAGGCTATCGAGGAGGAGGTCTATATATCGTTGACTCAGCTAGAATTCGCGTAACAAATTGCTTTTTCGTTCACTTCAACACGGAAGGAGTCCTCGTCCTGAGGGGTCACGAGACCTTTATATCGAACACGTTCATGGGCCAACATCCTACCGTTGGCGGAGACAAAGGTGAGAGAGATTTCTCAGGCATAGCAATTGATCTTGCTAGCAATGACAATGCAATTACTGATGTTACAATTTTTTCATCAGCAATTGGAATTGTACTTAGAGGTGAGGCTAATATTGTCACAGGGGTACATTGTTACAACAAGGCAACATATTTTGGTGGAGTTGGTATTTTAGTTAAAGCATCACAAAATAGAATAGACAATTGTTACCTTGACTATAACTCTATAGTCATTGAGGACCCTTTCTTAGTTCACATCTCAAATGGATATTTTCTTGGAGAGGGAAACATTGTTTTGAAAGCGATTAACGGTCGAATTTTCGGACTAAATGTGATTAACAACATGTTTAGTGGTAACCCTACAAAAATGACACCAATTTTGAGTTTGGATGGAGTGTTTAATGATATTGATCAAGTTGTTATTGACCAAAATAATGTGAATGGCATGAGTTTGAAGTCTACTACTGGAAAATTAAGTGTTGCTGGAAATGGGACAAAGTGGATAGCTGATTTTTCATCAATTCTTGTGTTTCCTAATAAGATAAATCATGTACAATATTCATTTTATTGTAGAGGAGGGGTTGTTGGATTTCCAGCACATGCTATAACAAATGTATCAAGTAATGTTGTGGTTATTGAGAGTGAAAAAATAGTTGATGGTGTGGTGTCAGTTTTTGTTGATCAACATAATATTGTGGGTGAAAAGAATTTTTTCATGTGAAAAAACAAGCTATTGGAGATGATGTTATTTAAATACTTGTTATCTCTTTTTTCTCCTCCTTCCTCGATGTTTGGTATTTGTATTGAGATTAGACTAATTTACATTCGCATTAGGAAATTGCACGTTAATGATAAAGCATTTCATATCTCCTTTAATTTTGCTCCTCCCAGCTTGATGTTTAATATTTATATTGAGATCAGACTAATTTGAATTCACACGAGGAAGTTGCATGTTAATGGTAAAGCATTTTATAATAAAAATACTAATTAAATATTCAATTTTTGAACTCGAGATAACCAAGAATAGAAATACTACTTGTTATCTTATGGTTTCTGTTGGTTTATTAGCATTTTAATATTAATATTTTGTATATTAATTTGCTAAAACTTAGTATAGCCGTTGCTGCCAACCATTAGTGGTTTTTCAGTTTGCTGCCGTTGCATATCATAACTGTTGCATTAGTGCTATTCATCATTACTCCAAATGTAGTTAGTGCATATGTTACAAATTTTTTGGTGCAGCAGCATGCTGTTGGTGGCTTAGTGTTTCTTGATTTTCATTCTTTATTCCTTCATTATACCTTGTAACATGTAACTCCTAAGATCATTATCTTTACTATTTACTATACCATTTATTTTTCTATTTATTGCTAGGAAGACTTCTTCTAGTATAAATAGTGGTGATCTTCATTTGGTTTGTGATACACAAGAAAAAATATAGAGTGCATAAAGTTTGTCAAAAAGAGAGTTTTTATTAGTTGAAGGGATGTGTTCTTTTTTGTGGAGCTTTGGACTCAACTCTTGTCCAAAGTTGTTGAGTTATACTTTGTGAAGGTTGTTGTATCCTGGAGGGGACAAGTCAAGAGGACTACTGCTGGACCGGTGAAAAACATTTACTGCAGTGGGCTTGAATCTCCTTAAAGAGAGCGAGATATCCGCGCCTCAGCATGAAGAAATTTATTTCTTCATTTTTATTTTCAATTGTAATCTTGTATTTTTTGTTATCTTGTAAGTTTTTCACTAACAGTTTCTTGACTTAATGAATGTCTTTTGATAGAAAATTTTATCTTAGGATTAAATTGTAAGTACAATGATAAAGATTTGGCATGTATAAAATATAAAAGAAAGGGATAAGGGTATGAAAAATATCTCAATTTTGGTCGGATTTGTTGTTGCGATACTAAAATTTCATGAGGACCTATTATCTCTCTAGATTATTTAATACCGTATTTTAAACACATATATATTTGCCCACGTGGATATAAAAAATAATGCAAAATTATAAATAGTAATGTGTCCACGTGGGCACATATATACCTTTAAAATACACTATTAAATAGTTCAGGGGGTAAAAAATACGGTATTAAATAGTCTAGGGAGGTAATAGGTCCTTATGAAAGTTAAGTATCGAAACAACAAATTCGACCAAAGTTGGGGTATTTTTCAAATCCTTATCCCTAAAAGAAATAGGCTAACTGAATATATATATATATATATATATATATATATATATATATATTCATAATGTTTAGGAAGTAATTTAAAAACATCCAAACACTAGTGGATATTATAATGGGAATTGCTTTTTCCTTTTGTTAAAATTAAAGCAAAAAGGAGTTAGTGATCACATAGCTTGTCCCACTCCCTTTCATCTTTTTTCTTCTTCTGCTTAATTAGGCAAAGAAAACTCACAAAAATCTAAAAGACTAAAGAAAAAAAAGGAATTATACTAAAAAATGGGTCAGATTCATTATTTACTATTTTAAGCCATTACATATAAAATTACATTAATTATACATATATTATACATAAATTATATAGATATTATACATTCACCTGTTATTTTTAGTTTAAATGATTGGGTGAGTGTACGTTATTTAGGTTAATTCTTCGAGAAACAAGTGTTACAATTCCACCAAATGCCCTCCATTGTTTTTTTTTGGATGGTGGGTTACCTGGTATCAGATATCTGTTTAGTGATCCTAACTAATTCGACTTTGTATGTTATAAGTTTCATTAAAGAAAAGACCTTTTCTATCCGAATTTTTTCCATTTCGAAGGCTTGAACTCCCTTGTTCTGCCTTTCATTTCCCAGTATTCACGTCCACTCTCATCCAAAGGTTTTTTAAAGAAAAACAGTTGATTAGAAATCAAGTTAATTTTCTTGAGAGTATTGAATATTCTTAGGAATATTTAAAAGACTAAGCCAGTCATAGAGTCACATAATGTGGTTTGAGCTTAATTTGATCCCACATTCCAAAAGTATCATAAAGCATTTAATAATTTCGACCCTTCAGGTTTCCTAAAATTAAAGTAAAAAATTAATAGCATAATAATACGCTATTAACTTGACATCAATTGATATTTATGTCTTTCAATTTTGAAGGTGTATAAGAAGACACTTAAATTTGTATAAAATTGAACCATAGACACACATGTTCAACGTTGCATAATACACTGTGTAGGACGTGTATGTCTATTTGTTCAATTATATACTAGTTTAAGTGTTTATCTACTTGTGGACACACAAAATTGAAAAATATAAATATCAATTGAGATCAAGTTAAAAGAGTATTATGCCTAAATTAATTAGGTCAACAATATGGTTCAGTGACATCTTTGTGAATATTGACACTGCCTATACTTGGGGTCCCAAACATGTTTTTTTTTTTTTGGTGATAGTATAAACTAAAAGGCTAGACAATGGATAACCAACTAGCCATATCCTATTCCACCACTTTTCTTTTGCATTAATACCATTGAATTAAGTTTCATTTTTCACTCTCCCTCATATATATATATATCTCATGTTGAAGGAGAGGTTGTTCTAATTCTCTACTTAATTAATACTTTCATGGCTAAACGTCCCCTCATGCATATGACTCCAACACAAAGCCCAACCATGAGCCTAGATCCTTTTAAAACCCCTTTTCTTGATCATGATCAAGTCTATAATAATAACAATAATGGAAGTACACTAAACTTGAACATGACATTGATCATTGCTGCCCTAATATGTGCTTTAGTTTGTGCTCTTGGCTTAAACTCCATGTTACATTGTGTGTTTCAATGCACTCAAAGGACTATATCTGAGCCAGTTGAATGGGTAGCTTCAAAGAGAGTCAACTCTGGACTTAAGAAGAAAGATATGATTGCTTTGCCAACATCTACTTATAATAATAATAATAATGCAATTTCAAGCACAACATCATCATCATCATCATCATCATCGTCATCGTGTGCTATTTGCTTGTTGGATTTCATGGATGGAGAAAGAATTAGGGTTCTTCCTCAATGTACACATTCTTTCCATGTGGTTTGTGTTGATGAATGGCTACTCTCACATTCTTCTTGCCCTACTTGTAGGCTTCTTCTCAAGTCTAGTAATTGTTTGGGAATTTTCACATCTCTAGTTTAAAATTAAAATGTCTTATGATGACTATGAGAGTTTTTTTTTTTTTTTTTTTTTTGAAAAAAACATTTTCATCTAAGAGATGAAGTGTTGATGTTTGATTTTGCTTTTATGATGAGGTGGGGTATTAAAGATGATTAATTTTCGATTAAGATGTCAGCTTCAGATTTGGAGCGCATTTGATCTTTTAAGTTTGAATAAAAGAAAGGGTCAATTGAGGATCAAACATAACATTTTAAGAATACAAGATATATGTATAATCTATCATAATTCCCCTAATTCTTTTTCAAAAGTTTAGCAATGAAATGTAACTTTAATTGCAATAATTGAGAGTTATTTTTATGATAGATGAAACAACAAGTAACAACATGCCACTAATACTGAAAGAAAGAAGACCACATGAAACATGATCAACTTTTTTTTCAACTTGTGGACAATTTCCACTTAAAAGTTTTTCAAATAAATGGACTTAATTTGAAGTATTACTTTTGGTACTTTATTAGACTAATTGTCTTATGAGTTTACTTTCATTAATTTAATCCAAATTAAAGAATCTTAGGTGTAGCAAGAAAATACAAAATATTGAAACGACGTCTTTCCACCACAAATTAAAGGTACTCTTTATTGGGATTATCCTCCAAGTTATTCTTTCTTATCGTATCACAAAAATTATTTGGGAACTGATACTTTACTAACTTATCCTTTGGTTCCTTTTAAGTATTACTTTTTCTAATTATTCGAATTCAATTTATATGACTTATTTTTTTTTTCATCCCTTTCAAAAGGAATGACACATTTTTAGAAATCATAGTACTCTAGCTTAGTTGGTTGATTATTTGAACTCTCACCTTATTAGTGAAGGTTCGATTCTCCAATCCCCAATTATTTTTTTATTTAGTAACAATTTAACTTTAAAATACTCATTTTTATCCATAATGAAATAATTTTATAATCACACAAACACCTATGACTTAGTTAGGACACAAATTTAATAAGTCTTTCATTCTTTTTTAAAAATTTGTGTCAAGTCAAACTACATTATATAAATTAGGACGAAATATGATGTCAAGGCCTAAGTGTATAATTGACTAACTTTAGCATTGCATTCTTAAAGTGACAATTATTTTAAGACAGTAAAAACTACAAAACTAGAAAACCTAATTAAAAAGAATTCTTACCAAAAGGGTACGGATATCTAGAAAACCTTATAGTAGTATTTGACAAAACTAGCAATCCAACTTTTCTGTTCTCACAAAGTGAAGGCCACAGCTTAGTGTATTCCACTTTTTTTTGCTTTGTTTTTACTTCAATTTCATATAAAGTGATTAAATTTCCTTTTTCATATGTCGTTTCCTT
>JAJOOO010019723.1:0-52399 GCA_029582685.1 Solanum piurae | reverse complement strand
TATATAATACTTCAACTATTCAAACGTCAAATTTGTTTTTAATGAGATATGAGTGACCATTATAAAATGGGAAATTGGAGGGTTTTTTCCGAACTTCAAGTTTACAATATACTTACATGAATGATGAATATTTAAAGAGTGGAGAACAAAACTCAACACAATTAGAAGCCCCCAAAAAGAACTCATGTCTTTGGACTTAAATTAGGAAGCCCAAAGTTAGATCGAGGGTATTTTAATATTTTGATTAAAATAATCCCAATAATAAACCCTAGTATAAATAGGTCCTTAGGACTTTCTTTTGGATACATTCATCTTGAACCTCTCTTGAACTGCGGCGAGTAGATATTCATGGAACTTATATCTCTCTCTGAATTATATCTCGCATTTGAATGTTAATCTAGTTAATTCGTTGACTCTCTTATATAAAAAATATTTTAACTAATCAAACGTCAAATTTGTTTTTAATGAGATACGAGTGACCATTATAAAATTGGAGGCTTTTTTCTGAACTTCAAGATTTACAATATACTTACATGAATGATGAATATTTAAAGAGTGGAGAACAAAACTCAACACAATTAGAAGCCCCAAAAAAAACTCATGTCTTTGGACTTAAATTAGAAAGCCCAAAGTTAGATCGAGGGTATTTTTATATTTTGATTAAAATAATAAACCCTAGTATAAATAGGTCCTTAGGTCTTTCTTTTGGATACATCATCTTGAACCTCTCTTGAACTACAACGAGTAGGTATGTATGAACTTATATCTCTCTGAATTATATCTCGCATTTAAATGTTAATCTAGTTAATTCCTTGATTCTCTTATATAAAAAATATTTTAACTAATCAAACGTCAAATTTGTTTTTTTTTGAGATATGAGTGACCATTATAAAATTGGAGGCTTTTTTCCAAACTACAAGATTTACAATATACTTCCATGAATGATGAATATTTAAAGAGTGGAGAACAAAACTCAACACAATTAGATGCCCCCAAAGAAGACTCGTGTCTTTGGACTTAAATTAGGAAGCCCAAAGTTAGATCGAGGGTATTTTAGTATTTTGATTAAAATAATAAACCCTAGTATAAATAGGTCCTTAGGTCTTTCTTTTGGATACATTCATCTTGAACCTCTCTTGAACTACGGCGGCGAGCAGGTATTCATGTATGAACTTATATCTCTCTGAATTATATCTTCATTTGAATGTTAATCTAGTTAATTCCTTTATTGTTTCTTTGTGTTAATTGATTGCATCTCAATTGTTTGATAAGCCCTTTCTTACTTTGTAACTTGGATTTGAGATTATTAGGAACATTTCATATGTTTAGGTAAATTAATTACTTAGATTTGTGTTTATCCCAACAATTCTCTTTAATCTTTGTGTATTTTTATTATTTTGTATAATTGTTCTTGGTGTTCATATGAGATTGATGATTCCATCTTCAATTTTTTTGAATTCCCAATCCCCTTTCACATCACTTTTGTAATTGTTTAGTTGGCATAATCTAGAAACCACAGGGAATGTCACTTCATCAACAAAGAGAATAGGAATGACCTTTGATTTTCCATTTTATTTTCAAGGCAAATGTGTTTGATATGGCATAAATTATGTAATTCTAAGAAAATGTTTTCCTTTATTGATTGGTTTTCAATATTTAGATCTACATTGAATTGTTATGGTTGGGAAATGAACATTGATATCATTATTATCTAGAATTATAAACATAACAATAATTATTATTATTATGTCTCAGTCTCAAGCTAAATAAATTATTAGGATTTATCTAATCTCTTTTCTCATTATTATAATGTACAAAGATTCAAACCTCATTAAAAATTTCTCTCCATAGTACATTGAAACTCATAATCATTTCCTTTTATTAATTCCTTTATATGTTGTTTTAGTCAAACCAATGTGGTCTTAATTAATGTCGTATTAGCACTTAGAAGTTCTATTATGCATTAATGATTTTTGCAACATATCTATCGTTGTTCAATTGAATAATCTGTACAATTAACTAGAAAGTCTTATCATTCTAACTTCTTCTTTTTTTTAAAAAAATTCACTTCTTCGTTGAGGTTTCTAACAGCACTCTCAGTATTTATCTTTATTTCTTTAATTTATACTTCTCTAGATTTTAATTTTTTTATACCTCAAGAAAGTAATGACTTGACTAAAATTGATATGATTTTGCAGATTGTTTGGATGAAAATTTATCAGTAAATCGCCTCCACAAATGGATTTGAAGCAGGAGCAAATAATTTACTTTTATTTCTATTGAAGTAAGTAATACTTTTTAGATTTTTCATTAGTTAGTTTTGCGCCGTCAACAATTTCAATTTAAAGTTCGGTATTGATCTATTTGATTGAGGCTATATTTATTTATTCATATTCAATTTGATACGTGAACAAAGGAAAAAAAAAAGATTTTGTTATTTTTAAAGTTAGTAGTACAAATTAGTTCGTGGAGACAAATACTTCATAAGTTTTTAGGGTTTCATTTTTTTTGGTCATAACGCGATGGTCAATCAACTTATCCTTTTATCTTCTTGTCTTTCTCACGCAAGGTCAAAGAGATAATTTCTTTTGTTTAAAATATTCCAAATAAACTTGATAGCACAAACGATTGGTGGCAATGACATAGGCAAGAATTCCAGCAAAAAAAGATTTAAAATATAAAGAAGTAATACTTAAAATCGTAAATATTGTGCTAAGATAAATGGGGTAGGATGCGGAAAAAATTAATCTTAATCCGCTATGATTCAGCTAGCTTTGTCTCTCTTATTTAACATTTCTTTCTACTAAGGCTAGGAGTGTTCATGGTCCGGTTTGTATAGATTATTAGTTAAAATCAAAACCAAACCAATTTAAATCGGTTTTTAAATTTCTAAAACCAAACCAAACCAAATCAAAAAAATAACCGTTGGTTTGGTTATCGTCGGTTTGGTTAGGTTTTTATCGGGTTTTCGGTTCGAAAGTAATAAGTTTGTTGAGGACATATGCATCGATAGACACAAACACTTAGTACATGAATAATTCACAAATAAGCTATTACACAAACAAAGTGATTCATCCACTGTACCAAGTTTCAGAAACTAAAAAAACACATTGCCAATAACATAAAGTTGGTTCAATATTCTGGAGATCTCAACATCTTATCAATAGACTTTTCAATAAAATTACACCTTAAAATATTGAGAAATTACTTCTAAAAAACACAATATTTCATTGTCAAAACTAATCAATTATCATCTTCTTTAGCTTGAGCTTTAAATTATTCAATGTTGCATTAGAAAATTTTATAAAGAACATAGAAAGTGTGATCTTTAAAGTAATGAATATTGAGAGATTTAGACTTAAGGTTATAATAGTTGGGCTAAAATTTAAGTGTTGGGCTTCAGAAAATAGTAAAATTAAAGACTTAAGTTGATTAAAATTATCAAAATACTAATATTTTATTTATAAATAATTATAAAATTTATATATATAATTTCTCGGTTCGGTTTGGTTATTTTTGCGGTTAATTTTTAGTAAAATCAAAACCAAACCAAGTAATATCGGTTTTTTTAATCGATTTAGTTCGAATTGCGGTTCGGTTTGGTTTTATAACCATAACCATGAATTGCCGTAACTAAGGCCATGCTCCATCAAACACTTCTTTAATTTTCTTCTTCTTTTATAATATTCAACTTTATTTTTTGATTATTTTTTTTTGTTTCGAACCAATGCCCCTTTAATCATATATTATCTTCGAAGATCGTCAATTTTTTTATACGATAAAGATACTAATATAATTTATGAATTATGAATAAAAGAGAAAGAGAATCAAACAACAAGAATCTAAGTGTAATTTTTATTTTTTTTGGGAAAAGATAGAGAATATACGCTTAAACTAGAGTTGTTAATATGGGTTGACACCTCTCATTCGGGCTAATTCATAAGGCTTTGAAAGTTGATGGGTCAGGTCGGGCTGACCCATTTTTTTGGTGGGTCAGAAAATGATCAGCCCAACCCACAAGTACGTGGGCTACGGGCCATCCTTTATTTAAAAAAGTATATATTTTTAATAATTTTTTTAATTAAATTATAATTTAAAAATATTATCATAAATATCGACAAGACAATAATACTACATGATGTTAGTGTTACTATTTCTTAATCAAATCCACAAATAAAATTATCTTTATAATATTTATTAAGTTTGATTTTAAGTAAAAGTATAAATAGCTACATAGAAATATTAACCTAATTGTTTTCTAATGATCATAATAAAACACAAAAAATATGACAATATTCCATATGCTATGGCCTACTTCCATAGAAAATTAGGAAAATTTTATTTTATGTAGTACATATTTTATAAACATAATTTATATTTTAATTTTAATTTTTAAAACTTTTAATAGATTTTGAGTTTGGACTCTTAATATTTTTAATATTCTATTTTATTTTTTATTTGGCTCACGACCCGATCCGATCCATATTTTTCAACCCCACAAATCAGCATACTTATTCGTCCGAGCTAAAAAGCTCTTTTCTTAAATGAGCTTAAAAAATCTTAGCTCAGCTCTATCAAACCACGGGTTAGACCAAGCCAACTCTACGAGTCTAGCCCATATTAACGGCTCTACATAAAAGTAATAGTATTTTGTGTAAACATGCTAGTTTAATTATAAAAATATACTGTTATGGAAATAACCATAAAATTATAATATTAACATATAGTACATATTTTGATCATAATGTAAAACTAAGCAATTAGATATGCTTGTGCCTTACTTTTACCAATGGAGCTTAAAAAGGGAAAAAACTAGTGTTACAAAGGTTCGAATATATATAAATTTTGATATTGTATATATAATGTAATTTTTTAACGAAAGAAATTTAAACGAATTCTTTTCCCAATTTTGCTCCTAACTAGCTCCGTCTTGATTGGTAGTGCCCCTTAAGAAACTACAATTGCTATCTTTTTTAATATGATAAATAAGATGTAGGACTAGTTTTTTTAAAAAGTTATAAATAAACAAAAACAAACACTTTTAAAAAATCACAACTTAATTACTATATTTTTTTGACTTAACTTGATCATTTATTTCAAACTCTCAACAGTCAACTGCATTGTACCCCCCACAAACTTTTAATTATGACGGAATTCATTGGCATACATTTAAAATTGACAAAAAAATTTACTTAGACAACTCAAATAATCTTATACATTTTAAAAACTCGCAGTAGATTTTTATTGTGTCATTTTGACACCATCTTTATATTTTCAAAATCAAATTAAGTGTGTATTGCCAAACGTCTCCTACCTGAAAAAATAAATAAATCCGTATGTGACATGTGACACTCAGTTAATAAATCAATTAGGAGAATAAGATAAATATCCTAACAAATCATTAATATAGGTGCAATTCAATTTTCTAGTAAGAAGAAGGAATCAAATAGTGTAATCCAACAAATTTGTAGGTTCTTTTTCAAAATTTGTGTGGTGGTGGAGGATGGTGGAAGGTGGGATAGATGGTAGGGAGAAAGAGTGAGAAAGAAGGAGCGCGCTCAAAATCCATGTAGGACATATACTATGTTAAATTAGCGAAAAGTGTCAAAAAACATAACGGGAGCCTACTATATGAGTTTAATTTGTACAAAAATTATTTGAGATTGTCTAAGTAAAAGTCATGCCAACTTTGAGTGTCTGCCGATAAATTATACTTTTAGTATATGAATTATGAAATATCAAAAAAGTTACTAACACTTTCTCAAAAATATATACTTGTTACATTTGTATTTAAAAATTAATTTAATAGTTTTAAAAATACTCATTTACTTAATTAACTGAATTTCAAATACACTTATGATCTTGTAACATTAGTGAAATGTACCTCTAGATTCTCGTGTTTAGGTGTATTTTCAACACTTCTTTCGATTTTTTTTATTAAGAGTTTCATGCCTCTTACAAGAGTTTGAGACCACTTGCTATGTCATGTGACATATCGAGGGGTATCTAAGTTTAGTTAATTAAGTAGAAGGACGCTTTTAAGCCTGTCAATAGTTAAGTGATGAAACTAATAATTTATGCTAAAATTTGAGATATTTTCAACACCTTTCTCTTAAAATGTTCTAAAACACATATTGAAAAATATTATAAATTGCAGGGCTTTTCATATAAATATTATTAACAAAATATTTTTAAAATATTAATTAGAGATTGACTCTCAAAACCCAATATGTGACAAATATTACTCTATCCATTTTAATAAATAAATAAAAAAGGAGTTTTATTACTTCTTTTCATACTATATAATAATAATCAAGTTTAGATTTTCAAAATATTATCTGCCGCTTTTGACCACTCGGCCACTCTCCCCTTAATAAGACTAATTTAGTACTCTAAAATATATTTTCAATTAATAACTTTCCTAAAGGATATGTCATGTCAAGTAATATGAAGAGGAGGGAATAATATATTTTTGAATTTTTTTTAAAAATATTTATTATTTTGGATGATTAAAAAAAAGGCATAACACAAACATAATCCTTAATTTGGCTTTAGCGGACAATTATGTCCTCTGACTTTGGGTGTGTACAAGTAGACACTTAGACTTATATAAAATTGAACAAGTAGACATACGTGTCCTACATGACATAATACACGTAGGATGCCATGTAGACATAAAATTGCCATGTAGGGTGCCATATAGGACGAATCTGTCTATTTGTTCAATTGTATACAAGTTCAAGTGCTTACTTGTACACATCCAAAGTTAAAGGTCATAATTGTCAGCTTATGCCAAATTAAGGATCATGTTTGTGTATTATGCCTATTATTAATCAAACTAAATTATTACTCTAAAACATATTTTTAATTAATTAACTTTCCTAAAATTATTACTCTAAAATATATTTTTAATTAATTAACTTTCCTAAAGAATATGTCATGTCAAAATCTAGTCAACTAATAATATGAAGAGGAGGACAATATATATTTTTGAATTTTTAGGAAATTTATTTATTTTGGATGATTAAAAAAAAATTGAATTTATATAAGAAGGGAGGGAGTACTGTACAGAAACTTGTACACATATAATACGCCAAATATTCTGTACATTTCAGTTTTCTCAAAACAGAAAGTATGAGAAAATGGCTTTTCCTCTGCATTTTCCTTCTTCACGCCTCTGCAGTGACCAAAAATCTCTGTTAATCGCTTCACAAATCGACCGTAGAAATGGCTTCTGAGTGAAACGGGAGACTAGAATCTTTACTTTATCTGTTTTTCTCTGTTTTTTTTTTCTCAGTACAACTCAAAAACTTGCAAGAAGTTTAAGGGATTGCTGTTTTGAAGATTCGGATTTTGTGATTTCAGGTACATTAACTTTTTTTTTTTTGCTTTTGAAAATGTGATGATCTCCCATATCAAGTTTATATGTTTCTATTTACGTATAAATAGCATGTATATATGTGTACGTTCTTTTGTTACATGTTTTGTATAGTTATTACTAGTGTGTGTTTCTTCTCGCAACATTCTAGGGTTTTGGTAACCCTTCATGTGGTTCTGGGTTCTGAGGTATGGTGATGGATGATTTGCTATAGTAACTCACGGAGCCTTCTGCTATTTCTTATGTTTTGATTTCTGCTATAAAGCAAGGGATATAGTGTATTTCCTATTGTGATGGAGGAAAATTCAAACAAAAGGGGGTTCTCGATCAGTGTGAAAAAACCATCAGATATCATATGATTGAAAACAGAGGTAGTTCCAGATTATTTTTTTTGTGTTTTTGTGTGTATAGTAAATGGTGTATCTGCTACCTTTGAATCCTTGATTAGCATTTGATTGGAAGAAAAACAATTCAAAGAAACGCCATACTATATTCATCGAGATTCGAGGTGGATGTATGTTTTGATTGTTATGATTACTTTGGACCCCATGTGAAAACAGGACGCAACAAATTAGTATTTTGTTCTTTTCAGTCTGCCTTTTGTACTGAGCAATTAGACAGAAATGATTATATTGCTACTCATGGATTGAATCTCCAAAACAAAAATTTGAGGTAATCCGGACTTTATAATGAAATTGCTGCTCAGGTATCAAATTGTAATACTGTTTGATTGTTTCTTGTGCTTACTTTGACAGTCTCTAGCATTTATTTTGTTCCATAGACTATTCTCATTTTCCTGTTCTAGCCTTTTGGGGTGGATCGTTTTGTAGAGATTATAAACGGGTTGAAAAATTGAATCTCTGCTAAATGGGCAAAGTTACTGGATGGACAGATCAACCTTTACACATAATATATCGTGTAGATCAATGAATATAATGTGTAGATGATAACTAAGTTGAGTACATTCGTGTGGGCTATATACTAGTTCTATGAACCTTTAGGAAAGATATATATTAGTTCTGTTGGAGCAACTGGGGATTGGACATATATAAATTTTGGGACTTAAACCCACTCTAACAAGGGTAAGTTGTTCTGAAGAAGAAGCTTGGATCACAAAGTGAGGAAGTTTCTTGTTCCACATATTCCTTTCTCTGCTCTTCCACTTTTCACTCTGAGCGACCGAGAGTTGCTGAATCACTCAATGCAGCAAGGCAAGTAATAGCAATAACATTTTGTTAGAGGGAAGAAAAATCAAGCTAGATTTGAAAATTGAGTCTTCTACTTTATCTGTCTTATTTGCCATTGTCTTATAAACATTTTTGTTTCTGGTGCATTTCAATTTCCTTTGGCAAGTATTCTTGGTTAGCTCTTGTTTAGTTTGGTTATCAACAAAACACAAACTGGTATTTAGCTTTTAATCTTATTACAGGTTGAAGATGTCTCATAGAAGATCAGGGAAAAGTGGGAGCACTGATTCAGAGTTTGAAGAGCTGAAGTATAAATACTACAGAGATTTAAGAGATGAAAAGGTCAAAATTAGACGTTCTGGAAAGTATTTCAAATGTCCATACTGTCAGGATTCAAGTAAAGAGTATGATTCACAAGAGCTTCTACGGCATTCTTCCCGCATTGGTAGAGATTCAAGAAGTGCTAGTTTTAGAGACAAGGCTAGACATTTGGGGTTGTTCAAGTACTTGGATAGGTACATAGATGCAGACAAGAACACATCTGAATCAAGTCAGAGGAGATGTTCTGAGCTATCAGGGAAAGGTTCTCAATATGCCAAGAGTAATCCAGTAGAGCCATCTCAGATCACTGAGAAGTCTGAAGGTGGAGGAAATTTTTATCCGTCTGCTGCTAGGACCATTGAAGCAGTGGATAGACCTGTTGATGGTGCTGAAGAGCCCCTGAGAAGGGAAAAACTAAATACGGAGAACAGAGTGGTATCCGAATCTCAGATCACTGAGAAGTCTGAAGGTGGAGGAAATTTTTATCCATCTGCTGCTAGGTCCATTGAAGCAGTGGATAGACCTGTTGATGGTGCTGAAGAGCCCCTGAGAAGGGAAAAACTAAATGCGGAGAACAGAGTGGTATCCGAACCTCCTCCCAGAAGTACTAAAGATGGTCTGCAACCCCAACCTCTCCTAGCATCTAGTAAGCCAGGTATCAGCAAGGCCAAGGATGATCTAATAGTTTTTCCTTGGATGGGGATAGTAGCCAATATTCCTGTTGAATATAAGGGAGGGAGGTATGTAGGTAAAAGTGGAACAAATCTAAAAAAGCTGTGGATTGAGAAAGGGTTTAATCCACTGAAGGTTCATCCTTTGTGGAACTACAAGGGTCACACCGGATATGCCATAGTTGAATTTAAAGGGGATTGGTCGGGATTCATGAATGCTATAGCATTCGAAAAAGCATTTGAATTAGATAAACATGGGAAGAGAGATTGGAATTCAGCAAGACGTCCAGATAGTAAATTGTATGCTTGGATTGCACGTGATGAAGATTACAATGCTGGGTCTTTCATTGGTACTCATCTCCGTAAAAATGGAGATCTTAAGTCAGTTTCTGGAATACAAGAAGAGAACAAGAGGAAAGATTCAAGGCTACTATGCACCTTGACCAACGAATTAGAGATGAAGAACAAGGAATGTGAAGAGATGAAGAAGAAAATAAGCAGAGCAGAAGTTTTTATGGATAATGTGATGAGTCAAAAGGAGGAGATGGTCCAAAACTACAATGACGGTGTGTTTTCCTTTTGCCTCTTTGCTGTAAACTAGTTACATAGTATATAGCTCTATCTTATTGCTTCACTTTTAACATAATGCTAAAAGATACACCTGGAAAAATTTGTAACTCATATCATGAAGTTGTGCTCATTCTTTTGTTGTTTTCCTCCTCTAATGTCGTAAGATCTGTTTACCAGAGATGGAGATGATGCGGGATAAAGCATTCAATCAGCTCCATGATTTCATACGTGAGCATGAGAAAAGCAAAATGCAACTTGAAGCTCAAAAACAACAATTGATGCAACAAGAACTAGAATTGAGAAAACGTGAAGCACTGAATGAGAGTGAGAAAAGAAAGCTTCACCTCCAGAAAGAGATGGTAAGAAAAGAGGCATACAGAAAATTACTTAATTTTTTTTGCAGGTGATGCTTCAACAAAAGGGAAAGCAGAGATGATACTCTTTGAGTGTCTAAAATACTGCAGTTGTTCCTTTTAAAGATATTTAACATAATTTTATCTGATTTAAAGGAATTTGAATTACTCGAGCATATCCAGTGTGGTCATCACCGCCTTTCTGCTAACACTTTACTTGCCTGATAATATGGTTACACGAATTAATTCGAATACCAGGTCCTTAGATGTCTTCTGATGCTTAACCTGATAGCTTTTTGAAATTCTTTAACTGCAGAATGAAAGGGCAATTTTGGAGCAGAGAAATGCAGATGAGAAAATGCTGCAATTGGCTGAAGATCATAAGGTGTGCTGTGCACTTTTGGCTTAATACTGCCTCTTTGAAAACAGAATACTCCATAGCTTTTAGCAATTGACTTTGAGCTTTTCCTTGCAGAGAGTAAAGGAACAACTTCATAAAAGAATAATTGAACTGGAAGCGAACCTTGATCAGAAGCAAGCACTACAGTTGCAGATTGAGCGCTTGAGAGGTTCAATGGAAGTGATGCGACTCATGAATGAGGAAGGAGACCTCGAAGCTAAGAAGAAACTGCAGACAATTCAAGAAGAAATCAAGGAGAGTGAAGAAGAACTTGATAGCTTGGAAACACTGAATCAAACTCTAATTATAAAGGAAAGACTTACAAATGATGAGGTGCAGGAAGCCCGTAAAGAACTAATCAATGTGAGCATTTACACCTTTTTAATTCATCCTCATATATATTTGTTTATAATGAAGCAATGTGATTTTACTGTACGAAAATTGGAGGTAAACATATATGCTTTAGAAAGGTTTTGGTTACTTTATTCTTGTCCACCAAAGTAACACACATTTTTATTCACCAGACGAGCAGTGAATCCTTCTATTTACTAAGGAGTGAGTACACCATACATCTGCCTTTTTAGGAAGTCTAGCAGACGCTTTTCATTCTTCACACATTTGCTTCAATGATAATTGCCCATTAATTAGTTTGTATTGGGATTCAATCTAGAACTACATCTTCACAATCAATAAAATGCTCAGCAGTGTTAAAAAGAAGAAAAAAGAATAGTTCCAGGGCATATTGATATTTGCTAGCAAGATCCAGTGCCTAGATGAATTCTTTTAGCTGCCGTTCCACTGCTTGAAACAGTATGCCCACCTACATTATCCCTTGTCATTTACAAGTTTGTATCTGCTAAAAGTTTAAAACTCTCCCTATAAAATTCTGGAGATATGCATTACAGAGGAACCTTCTGGAGATGGTAAATCTAACTTAGTAGTTTATTTTACTCCTAGAATTGTTTTCCCCCTCCATGTATGCCCTTGCTTTAATCAATGTAATTTTATACATTCATGAATCACGATCATAAACATTTTTTTTTGGTCATTTGAATTATCATACTTGTTTGTTTTTTGGTATTTCGAATTTATCATACTTCTTCCTCTGTAATGTTTGTTTCTAGGAGATTCTCATTCATAATCAGCCAAAGCTTGCTAATACTTCATGGAAGTGCAAATGATTCTGATATCTGTGATATGGCTCATGCATTAAATTGGCATCTGAAAACGTTTGCGGTAGTAGCTGCAAGCTGTATGTTTTTAAATTTATGTTGCCTTTATATCTGGAATAAAGGAAAAGAATTACAGACCTACAAATCAGCCTCGATGATTCTAATGTTTATAAAATTATTTCTGTAACATGAAAAGATTATTTCAGTCTCAACCTGCCAACCAGTACTGTATGAACAGCAATTTTATGTGCAATCTTCATGTTCTTTCCCTTTGCTCTAGTTAATTAGTACTTTGATTTATTTTCACACAGGGTTTAAGGGAGAGCCGTGCTTTTATCTGTGTCAAGAGAATGGGTGAACTTGATGAGAAACCATTCCATGCTGCTGCCAAAAAAACATTTAATCCTGGAGAAGCAGCAGAGAAAGCAGTGGAGATATGTTCGTTGTGGGAGGATTACCTGAGGGATCCAAACTGGCATCCTTATAAAGTTATCCAAAAGGGTCATACTGCTGAGGTATGTACACTTTTAACTATTATTACGTGTATTGTTTTTGGGTTTTTTTTTTTAAAAAAAAAAAATCTTTACTCATTCAATTTTTATTTACTTAGGAAATAATTGATGAAGATGATGAGAAATTGAAGGAACTAAAGGCCGAATATGGTGATCAAGTGTATCAATCTGTGGTAACTGCGTTAAACGAGTTGAATGAGCATAACCCCAGTGGCAGGTACCCAGTACCTCAGTTGTGGAATAACAAGGAAAAAAGAACTGCGTCATTGAACGAAGGAGTTGCACACATAATGAAGCAGTGGAAGGCGCATAAGAAGAAATTAAGATAAAGCATTTGACTGAACTTTGAGGGGAAAGAAGTAGGAGAGTTGATGGTCATCAACATGATTAATTCTAGTAGGCAAGCTCAACTATTACTAGGAATTCTGAGTCTGCAAAAACTTCATTAGTTTTACCTTCATTTTGTTCTAAATTCAGACGAGACAGTTTGTTCTTTATCTGCTGCTTTGTTTTGTCATTAGATACATTGCAGCTTCAAGTATTGAGCACAAACAGGCAACAGCTAGAAATATACATTTGATAGTACAGAGGAATACTCTGTAATTTCACAGCACACTGCTATCATTCTCTTTATCAACAAAGCCTGTCCATTTTATCCTCTTCCATTGGTTTTTCAGGGAATATTGCCTGATTCATCTTTTTCTTACTGATTTATACTGTGATTCTCTGTTTCTTTTTATTGGCTAGGTATTTGTGTAGATCGAGTAAATGATTTTATTGGTTATATTGATCTCACTTCTCTTCTTCATGGTTTTCAACAGTGACTTCTTTGTTATCGTGTTTGCTATACATGCTTTTTTTTTAGCCGGAAGTCTATAGGAAACAATCTCTCTACTTTCACAAGGTAAGGGTAAGGCTACCTACACACCACTCTCTTTAGATCTTATAAGTTGTTGTTGACTGAATAAAGAATCTTATTATATGGTGCTAAGAGTTTAATTGGAGATTTGATGACCACAAGTAAATATGATTATCTTGGGGAACGTGCAAATCTCTACTCAATTATCCAGACATACATAATTTCTTGTGCTTCATGGATGTCTATACCTTAGAGTTGAATTCCCATGAAATTGTGCTTTCTGCTGTCCCTTCATAAAGACTATTTGGGATATGCGAACTATAGTTTAACAATGTAATTAGTCTACTCCTTCCAATAGTCCTATATGTAGTAATAACACGTGTTATCATGTAAATTTCAACATTGAAAAATATAATAAACCAATTTAAAAGGGCTAAAAAAAGATTTTACGTTGGAAAATGTATGTGTTATCATGTAGAATTCACTTATAAGAGTATAAATTTATCCTGGGATGTCACTTACATTCCACAACTTTTAATGGCTTCCACCCATGAATTTCCTTTTCAACAAATGAGAGCTAAATGCCAGAAATTGTCCATTTAAGACATAGTAGCTACCAGAAATGGATTTATCGCAATCAAATTGGAACAAAATTGTAACTTGCAAGATACATATTTTCAATTAAGCTATTACAAATTACTGATAACAACAAGCCTAGTGAAATCACATTTACCTCATGAGAATAAAGAGGTTGATTCTGAATGACATTCAACTCGAATACATCCAACAAAACAAAATAATACAATAACCAAAACATGGTAAAATAGATATCATACTAAAATATATAGTCCTAATAGCAGCTGCGGGCTACATGTTTTTGCAGCCGCTTCAGCTCTTCTGTCATCTACACTTCATCCCTTCCCAAATCCCCATTACAATTTCTCCACAAAACTCATCAACCCTTCCCCTTCCCCTTCCCCTTCCCCTTCACCCCCAACAAAAAAAAGAACCCCATTACCAAAAGACTTTACTTTTCCATAATCCCAATCCAGAAAAGCATTTTTTTTCTTAACTACTTTCACAATCCCCCAAAATACCCATTAACCACCATAGTCAAACAGACACATAAAAAAAATTAGTACTACTTTTTTTCACTTTCACTATTTAAACTCTGAAATTCTTTCCAATAAAAGTTTGACCAAATTGCCAATGTGCAGGTGCTATATTCCATGAAGTGGAGCTCCTTTTATCACCAGCTCTAACCCTAAATGAAAGTGACTGACCAAACAAAACAGAATTTGTTTGCCAATTTTGCCCCCAGTTCCTGCTCATACTTATCCAATTAGTTTTTGAACCTTTAATACTAAGACTCACAATATCCCCTGCACCTGCGACGTTGGTTACCAAAACCAAGTTGAAGTAACGGAAACCGTTAATTGTGAACCTTATTCCACCTTGCTTCCTGCATGGCACCCTGCGTAAATAAATAGAAAAACTCAGGTCAATTTAGTCATCCAAATGTTACTGTAAAATACTAGGAGACTGTGCTTCACTATCTAAGGGCTGGTGTTTGACATTCTTATTGACCCTTCCACTATAATAGTTATCGAGAGGATTCACGCATAAAATACGGTCAAGCCGAACTAAATAATATAAAGGTATTATTTATCGATCTATTAAAATAATTATATTCGCTTATTTTATAGCCCAACGGTGGCCACTGTGTACTTGGTACAATAACAGTAATAAATAGGGTAAAAGAAGAAAAGCATGCGAGTTGTACATTTTGACAGCTTATTTTTTTTCTTCTACCCCAATGAATGACAAAAGCAATAAAGAAAAGAACCAACTAGAAAACAAACCGAAATGGGCACACAAAAAACACAGTAACTGACAGAGAAAGATAAGGAATCTTACCGGCGGTAAACGACGGGGACAATTCCGGCGCGGTACTCGGCGATGTGGAGGAACATAGGCATGGCGAGGTCGAAGTGAGGGCGAGGAGGGTTACACCAACCGCCGTTGTCGTTTGGGAGAGCAAAGTTGGGAGGGCAGAAGTTAGTTGCTGTAATGAAGATGGAAGGACTTCCGGGATGGCACCATTGTGGGTAGTTGTCACATTTGATCTCAAAACACGCTCCACAACTCAGTCCATTGTTGAATAGCGCTGTGCTAAGTGCTCCATTGTTCACTCCGTATCCCTGACTGTATAGGTTACCATACCCACATGCTCCGCCTGTAAATCCATAACAAATCTCAAAATTAGTCTAAATTTTAGTTACATTACACTTTTAGATCTACAAATTGACATGCATTTCTCTGAAAATAAAACCAAAATGCTAGAGTTGAAGAGCAAAATAGAGTAGAAATGGGGAATTTCAAGTACATACACAAAAAACGCTGCAAATGAGAAAATACCCATAGATTTACAAATTGACTAACATTTCTTTGAACATTGAACGAAAAAACTAGAGAAACAGACCAAAAACAGAGTAGAAATGAAGCATTTCACGTACATTATGTGCAGAAAAAAGGGTAGTTGGTGAGTTGAAAGTAGAAGATAATAGAGGAAACGGTGTCATACCCATAGTACCAGAAGCGTCGCTTCCGCCATAGAAAGTAGCATGAGCACTCTGCCATGCTCCGGCAGCAAAAATACCAGGGATTCTAGCTTCAGCTGTTAGAAAAATTAGTGAAAAAAGTGAAGCAACACAGCAGGTCACATTCAAAAACCCCATTTCTACTAAAACAAGAAGAAGAAGAAGATAAAAACAGAAGGGAAAAAAAACTGGAAAAATGTATGAAGATGAGGAGGAATTAGTGGAGGGAAAGAGGACTACTTATGGAGGGAGCAAGGAAAGTGAATCAGTGGCAGTTGATGTAATTATAGTAGCATTACATATCCCTTTTTGGAAATGGCAATATTTAGCAGTAAACGATAATTTAACTTTTCTTCTGTTTGTGTGTCACGCTCCAATAGAGAGTTGCTTTTTGGTATTTTTCCTTTTAATTGATTTATTATACATTTTGTAAAAAATATATTTTAAATAGTAAATTACTTTTACTTTTTACGTGAAACTCTGTCGCATTTACTTCCTTTTATTTTTTACAGTATGGTCCATTAAAACACTTTTTTGTCTAATCAGAGTGAAATAAATTGATTAAGAAAAAAGTGGTATCTATTTTAGAGTAATTTTTTTGAAACGGATAAAATAATATTATTTATTTTAGTTATATTCAAATTTAATCATTCATAATTACTTTTACTGGCATGTTGTAAAAGCAAAGGTGGATGAGCCCATAATTAACGGGCCTAATGCGAAGAGCATTGTGGGCTTTGAGAGGGCCCATTAGAGAAAGGCATTTCTCGAGCCGCACGCGCGACGGACAACTAGCACTCTATCAGGGCACTTTGGTAAAAGGTGAAAACAAAGGAACAGGGCTCTAAGGTTTAGCCTTCTATTGGGGACCAAATTATTATTTTTAACTTTTCCCTCCACAAGATATAGAATGTTCTCTATCTACTCCTTTTCAATTTTAATACTCTCCTCGTTTTAATTTGTTCGTTACTAATAAGAAAGAATAGTAATTATTCCTTCATTTTTAATCAAGAGGTTTCGGATTCAAGCCCCTTTGGGTACAAAATCGCCTATGTTAGGGAGCACTTTATCCACCCCAATGTGAGATTTTTCAACGCAAATTCGAATTTAATCGAACTCCAATGTGGATATCGAACACCAGGTGGAAAACTAAAAAACAAAAATAATTGTTTACATGATTAAGCTTGCATACATTCTATTCTTTCCAGATCGGATATTGTGGGACCATACTGAGTATGTTATTGTTATTTTTACTTTGTATGAAGTTTATAAAATTAAAGAATATTTTTTGAATGTGATCTTACATTAAAGATATGTTGGTTTTAGACACATCATATAAGAAATTAAAATTAAAAAAATCATAAAGAAAAGTATTTTAAAACAGAGTAAAAAGAAGAACTAGGTAGTAATATTTTTAGGAAGGAGAAAGGTTAAGATTGAAGAAGTTTCATGGACAATTTACATGGAAATCTAATGATTGT
The DNA here is from genome assembly GCA_029582685.1 of Solanum piurae. NCBI lineage: Eukaryota > Viridiplantae > Streptophyta > Magnoliopsida > Solanales > Solanaceae > Solanum > Solanum piurae. The sequence continues at coordinate 34,895 of JAJOOO010019723.1, read as the reverse complement.
GTCTCTCCAAACTATAGGCTATACTCCTTCATGCTTTCTTCAAGTTATTATTAGACGCATTCATGATCTAAATTTGATAAATTTATTTTTTAAAAGTTGTAATACAAAAATATATTGTATTAAAAAAAGTGCAATTTCAAAACCCCAATTAGTTTAATATTAGCACTACATGCAATGTAAAACCATAATTATGACTCATTAATCAAATGAGCTTTTAGTATTTTTTGAAAATAAGTCCAAACACAATAAGTCAAAAAGTTTGATAAAGTTCATAGTGGGACAACTTAGCCTATTTCTTAAGAGGTAACAATTCGAATTGCAAATGCATGAGCTCAAATCTAATTATGTCATGATTAGGTCTTTTTAAATACTCCCTCTCTATTTTTTATAAATAAAAAAAGAAGAAGCAAAATTGAGAAAAATAAAATATTCATCAGGGAGGAGACAATCACGGGAATTTCCTTTCTCCTTATATGTAAGGTAGAGCATGCGATATTCAATTTTTTTTCTTATAAAAAATGGAACTAAAAATATGAAAAAATTGGTGTAGAGAGTTAGGGGAAGAAGGAAAGAACATCATGGATAAAAGCACTTCGATGGACCAACATTGATATAGAAAGATGAAAGCTTGGAGAGCGAATGAAACAGATACCTCAAAAATTCCAAGCGTAAACGAAAAATACTTGTAATAAGACTTTTTTTTAAAGTACCACAAGAGTCTATCAGGAATTCATCCAATTAATTAATACATACAAATGGAAAAGTTAGAGAAACTTTAAAATAGTGAAATATGTTTGAGATTAAGTTAGTTGAACTACTCAATACATAAATCCTAATATAGCTTTGTACTCATTCCAGTATACACACAATTTCTTTTACTTGTAAAATAATGAAAAATTACATAAATACACAATTTAAAATATCATAATCTCTAAAACTTTCTATCATTTTAAAAAATTACAAAAATATCCTCTTTGATACATCCATATCCCCTCTCGATCAGATAGATCCCTCTCTTCTTAGATATATCTATATCCCCTCTCGTATACATCCCTCCAATTAAGTAATGTATCGGACAACCAAGAAATGTATATGAGAGCAATGAAAAATTCAAAAAATTTATAATTAGGAAAACTTCCCAAATATGATGTAATTTCTATTCTTTATACTTGAAATAATTTGTTCCTTGAAGTTCAATCTCAATTGCACTTTAATTTAGTCATCTTCAAGTAAAGAATTTAGAGAAGGAAAAGGAAATATGAGCAGCCGACAGTAAGGACAAACTTTGATTTCTCCAAGCCTTTGAAAAATAGAGATGCTTTATTCTGGTCATTTTTAATCTTTTTTTTTTCATACAAGATTATTGCTTTTGATTTTGGAAGTACAAATATTTAAATTTTGGGGGGTTCAATTCCTAAAAAGAAAAAAGTGTTAATTGAGGTAATTAAGATGTAACTTCATGTTTGGAACGACGTATCTTTCGGTAGATAATTAATTAATCTAAAAATTTGTTCACCTCAAATAATTTGTTTTTTGTTGTGTTGCTCAAACTTTAGTATTTGGAATTTTGTTAACGTCTTTTAATTAAATTTATTGTCAACGGCCACATATAGTGTTGGGTGTTAGGTATTGTTACTTTCATTTGTACTGCTTCTACTAAAATGGCATCTTCTACAGTGTTACTGATTGATACTCTACTAAAAAAAAAAGATAATTAAAGCATCATGTTAGTTGAATTAAAATGAAATGCATTTTTATTTTTAGAGATAAAAGTTTTTAATTTATATATGTGTGTATTTATTAAATTCCTTTTGTGATGGGGTAGATATATTTGACTCGTAGAATGAACATGCTATCAAAGTAAAACATTACTATACCTAACATTCAACGTTTTACCCAACTCCTCTCTATCTAATTCCTAGTGTGTCTACATACATATATAGCTCTTGGAATAACAATTACTCCGATAAGATGATAATTATACTTCCTTCGTTTTAATTTGTTCAAAAAATTTAACAAAGTATTTTTGTTTTAATTTTGTGATTTTTAACTAAAAAAGTGTTGAATGTATGAAAATGTCATTTAATCTTATGGTCTTAAACATATTTTGTGGAAAGTTAGAATTAAGGAATTGCCAGGAAAAAAAGATGCATTTCTTTTTTAAACTGACTAAAAGGTTAACTAAGACAAACAAATTAAAACAGATGGAATATATATTTCTACTTGTGTACATGCATCAATCATAATGATGCAATTAGGGCGGATTTAGGAAGGGGAAAGGGGTGCCACGTGACACTGCTTTGTCGAGAAAAATTGCTAAATAGGTAAATATGGTTATGAAACAAAAGCAAACATAGGCGGTTATATAATAAAAGTGACACTGTTTGAACAATAGAAGCGCGTAGCTTAGTTGGTTTTGTGCTGAGATTCCTTAGGCTAGGTTGCGTGTCCTACATAGCCTCATTTTTTATGGGGTTTTTTTTCCCTTTACCTTCTTTGTTTAGTAATTATTTGGTATTTTGTTTGTATAAACAAAAAAATAGTATAATATTATCAAGGAGATTAATTTGAATACATTTCATAAAAAAAAACTCATAGAAAAAAATTATAATGTGTTTTTTATTTTAGTTTTTAGAAAAAATTATAATGATATACATGAATTGTGTTTTTTTTATAAAAAATATGATTTATATTATTTTATTTATTTTCTCATTTTAAAAGATAACATCGCTTATAAAAATTTTTGAGTACGCCACTGAATACATGGACAAATTGTAGTAATTATTAAACAGCATATTTCTTGTCATTTGAGTACAATGTTTAACTGCATGATAAATTAAACCACAATTGCCAGTATTAGGTGTAGCCTACCAATAACCAGAGGCGGCTCTAAGGCTTGGCCAGTGAGGTCATTGCCGGCCTCAGAAATTTGAAGGCCTCAAATTTGTTTAAATTATTATTATTAATTTTATTATATATTAATATAATTTATATAAATAAAATTGTTATTGTATATTTTTTATTATTATTTGTATGAGAGTATTTTTTATTAATAAGTTTATAAATTCTCATAATCTTTTCATTCATTATTTGACATATTTGTTTTAACTTCCAATTTTAAATTTATCCTTTTTATATAGAAACTAAGTTATAAATATTGATAACATAATGATTTTTTTTCAATCTTTTCTTAAACTACGTGAACATAAAAATATTCATGCACAAGTTTCCTTTTCGTTTTAATTTAATTTATTATATGAAAATTTTATAATTTGTTTTAGATATTTATCAATGAGTGCTACTTAATGGAATGAATTATATCATTTAAATTGATCAGAAATTTGGATATTTTTGTTACTATAAACTTCAACTATTAAGTTATGTATGTTCTTTTCTTTTTCTTATTTGTGATGATAGCAAAATTAAAATTTCAATTTGAGTTTTGAAGCTTAACATCGATAATTCATCACTTTTTTTTTGTGTGAAATTTGATATTTTTTAGTCTTAAATGATTAATCTATTGTGTAGAAAATAGATTTTCTTGTTAGTGTATAGATTTTATAAAATAAATTTAAGGGCCTTTTAATATGATTTTGCCTTAGACCACGAGATCTGTTGAGCCGCCCCTGCCAATAACAAGCTATTTTGGAATTTGGAAATGTGTATCCAAGTTTCATAAATGCTATACCAGTCCTTCCCACTGAGATGCGCTTGCAAGTTACTAAAAGTTGTTGACCGAGAGTTGTAACTAAAATGCCCCACAACTCAACGGAACTCGTAGCATTTAACAAAAAATTCAATTTTTGCACGTTAGTTACCATTATTATTAAGTTGTGAACTAATTCTTGTTATAGAAATTTGTTTGTACTTGCATTATAAATGATATAAATGTGTAAATATTTTAAGCATATGATGGAATGGTGACGTTTTGATGAGACTATAATGCAAAATTATGAGTCGAAAAAAGTAAAGAATTGTTTTTTTTAAAGTGTTCTTCCTAATCACAGTTTGGAGTTGTTTTTTGGGACCAATTCAATACGTGGAGAATTCCCTTTCACGGTTCCAACTTAAAGAGACGAAAATAGAAAATATTCATATTTATATCAAATCAAGCAATATAGTTTGAGGAGTAAGTTTTTTTTTCTTAAAAAACTCTCAAAGCCCCAAAGTAAAAATCTGGATCCATACTTTATAGAGTGTTAATATGGGAAAGCCTAATTGGAGAAAGGTTCCAACATTGGGGTTGTTGGGTCATGAAAATGTTTAATTGGGACCATGTAAGTTTTCGTAAACAGGCAGAAATGGCTAACCCATGTACTAACTCCACGTTTACCATTTGTTTATTTTCTCTTTTTGTCTTTTAGGACCATTACATTGAATGCATTTTCGTCCTGAGAGTTGAGACATGCCAACATCATCAACCTAAGGCTACTCATAACCAAACAAGGACCAAACTACCACAACTACCATCTTAAGTAACCTGCAAGTCATGAAGAGTACTTTTTTGGCCCCTCCAGTAATACTCTACTACCAAGGAGGTCTTCAGGAATATTATAATCAATAAATTCATCATAAATACATGCAATTATTAACTGACATAATGGTAATTTACTCTGTTGAGATAGGAGCTGTTCTTTCATGGATAATCAAATCAAGTTATTTGTCTCTGGTGGTTTTCTCAAGTAAGGCGTAAGACTGTACCAACCAATTACTAATAGATGTAACTGTACAGTTTGAGAAACAAACTACCTCTTAATTAACAATTTACAATAATTTTTAAGTGCATGAGTAGGTAGAGTGATGAGGGTTTTTGTTACTCCGATCTTGTTAAAATTGCAGACTGATGAACTGAGGCTTAGATCTCGTTTAGTCATTAGTCTCTGTATTGTGAGGCCTAGACCACAATTTTTATAGCAGTGCCTTAACTGTCTATTATCACCATGTCAAAGGAAGACTAGCCAAAAGTATAAGGTACTACTGAAAGATCTGAGCAAATGAAGCCTCATCCGTGAAATATCCTCAAGCATCTTCTGGAATAATGTCAATTAAAATAGAACAATGATCTCTCATTTGATGAGACAGTTGAGTTCATCTACCTTCAGTTTGCTAAGAATTGAGTTCATATTCCTTTTCCAGAAGTTTCAGAACTAGGATCAATATTCGACAAATGGTGTATACTGAATTTTCAAACAAACAAAAAAATTACCATTAGCTCACTAACTTTTCAGTGAGTAAACTTCTGCTCTAAGCTCAGCTCGACTCATGATCATGTAAGGATCCACCTTGTAAATTCAATGGGGTTTATAGAACAAGCTGCAAAATCCTGCATCAGAATTCAACACAAAAGTTAAGAAGATGACAAAGCTGAGTAGTTTAGGGTATTAAATCCTTTGAGACTTGAAGTGGACAAAATTCTGTCCAATTAGGACAGTCTCTATAACGACGTCTACCTACAAGCTTAATCAAACTCATCCGATAAAGAACAGAACCAACATATCTGCTCAATGAAGTGGATTGTATCAAATCGATCTACCTACTGCTCTATTTTATCATTATACTCTAATGTGTATTGATATCAGTTATAAGTAAGACGATGATAAGTTGTAAGAACAACATAAAAACCAGTCAAAAAATCATTATTGGTTAATGCAGTCTGAAAGTTAGAGATTTTTCCATGGTGCGATCTGAAAGTAAAAGTTGGTGACAGCCATAAAGATCAAGATGAAACCTGTCTGAACAGATGTCTACTCTGCAAAAGTGATAGCAACAGAACTTTTGGAAAACTAAGGGATACCATCTAATGAAATTTAGCTCAAACTACATTGTAAACTATCAGTATTACAGAAACACATAAAGATTGAATCACTAAATAGTCAAACTTTCAAGCTGAATTTTAGTGGGAAGAGTTACCATACCTCTGACAGAACCTAATATCGGTATACGGGTTGATGATAATGGAACGCGGGCAGAGAGTTTGGAGATGAATGGTACTCAGGAGGCATGCCTTTGGTAGAACTGTACCCACTTAATAGGCTACCAAGACGGTATTCAGGTCGTAAGCCTGGTGGAGGATTATACGTGGGATGTGGCGAATACAGATGATCTTGGGAGTATATGGGTTGATGATAATGGACCGCGGGCAGAGAGTTTGGAGACGAATTGTACTCAGGAGGCATGCCTCTGGTAGAGCTGTACTCACTTAATAGGCTACCAAGACGGTATTCAGGTCGTAAGCCTGGTGGAGGATTATACATGGGATGTGGCGAGTACACAGGATCTTGGGAGTATACGGGTTGATGATAATGGAACGCGGGCAGAGAGTTTGGAGATGAATGGTACTCAGGAGGCATGCCTCTGGTAGAACTATACTCAGTTAATAGCCTACCGAGACGGTATTCAGGTCGTAAGCCTGGAGGAGGATTATACGTGGGATGTGGCGAGTATACGGGTTGATGATAATGGAACGCCGGCAGAGTGTTTGGAGATGAATGGTACTCAGGAGGCATGCCTCTGGTAGAACTATACTCAGCTAATAGGCTACCGAGACGGTATTCAGGTCGTAAGCCTGGTGGAGGATAATACGTGGGATGTGGCGAGTACACAGGATCTTGGGAGGACAAATTCTCAGAGTATAAAGCATAGGGATGATGGTTTACAACATCCTGGAGTCCTGCTTCCACATTTACTAGCTGATATTCGTGATGCTCTACTAATCCATCCTGTCTGGGATAATCATAATGCTCTGCTAAAGCCTCTCCTCTGTAAATGTCAGGATTTAGCAGTTTGTCCCGCCTATAAGAATCATAAGGCTCCACCAGTCGTCCCTCTCTGGAAGTATCACGATTATGTGTCATTGTGTCACATCCATAAACACCGTTTTCCAAAGTTCTGTTATGTGATTGACCAGCAGGAAGTGGTAGTGAATTTTGAGGCCAAGCTAATGGCAGCAATGGAGTTGTAACTACATCCCTTTTCAGCAGATGTGGATGTGAGTGGTACCTATGCACTTCCATCCATTTAGTTTGTCGAACATGTTCAGGCTGTCTACTTTTATCCATGCGCCGCCCCTTAGTTAAACTCGTCTTGTCCATAGTACTGGTCTCTGATTTGAGTTGTATACCCGATGCTTTGCTAGCAGAAATGAAAAGCTTACACAAATTGTTCACCTATTGATTTGCAACAAATACACACAAAATGTTGTCATGATCCACCAGGAAACTTAAATATCATCACCATCCAAACAAATCTAAGGATTTCCAATAAACGCAAATACAATGTCCAGATACCTGTTCAGAGGTCAATTTGCAATCAAACTTTGTCTTCGTGTAATAGTTTGTTTTAATCACTTCCCTAAATTTCTCCTCTGCTAATGGTAAGCAATCATCAACAATGGAAAAACGAACCTGAAATCATCAAACATATAGTTAAGACAAAGAGGGCATTCAAACAATCATATCCATGAACTGCACTAAACATAAGCACCAATACAATTCTAGAACCCAAAACCACCACCAGCCCTTACTCGACAAAGTATTCCACTCCAAAGAAACCGAATGAAGGATAACTCCGTAAATCCCATCCATCGTACTCCTAGTCTCCCCACCTTTCACCCCAATATCAAAATACACACACAAAATATAACAAAAAAGAACCCCCTAAGAGTCACTCATATGCTAAAAACTTATGTACATACTTCATCCTAAAAGTTTGATTTCTACTCCTTTTTTGTCTTCTTGTTCATACTGTTTGCATACAACAGATGGCCCTTTTTGATGCCTTCGCTATAGATTTACAATCTTTACCTATCAAGAAAATAAAAGCATCCATCTCTAATTTGAAGTCATAGTGCTAAACTGGAAGCAAATTATACTTGCTTTGACTATTAATTGCACCGATTCTAGTGACATAAATAGCTATTATGACTTGAACAACAAACTCACAGAAAGATATTTAGGATACAAGAATCAAAATTGCTCCTCATAATTAACCTGTCTCTTCTGAGCCATAATGCAGTTAAATTAAATTGCGTGTTGCTTTGGTCTCCTCATATGTTCTATGATATAAAATGCAGGCACCACAACCAAATTTAATCTTCCCCCCTTCTTCAAATAAAATGGAAGAAGTTCAGCATTTCTAACCAATCAAATTCAGCTTATCATCTTTCCTCCGTTGGCTTTGTGCCTAACTGCCTATGTCATAACTTCTTCTTTTTTTGTATAGAAAAAGAATCTAAGGTCCATACAAATAGCTACTAACCACTAACAAACCATCGCAGATATGAGCATCAAATATTGAAAACCATTCAAGACATTCCCTCGTTAAGTGTTTACAAAGCATACATAGAAGCTGAAATTTACCTCCTCTCACTGTTTTCGCCAAGGAAATTAACAGATATTATAAGTCACAGCCTACTGAAAGAAAATACAGTACCTCAACAAAAATTGACTGTAATTTTATCTTCATGACTGATTTTGTAAAGTAACAATGTCAACAAACGCGTAGAATTAATTTACCGTGCGAAATCCCTTCTCAAGAACTCTCAACTTCCTTCAATTACTCCTCTTCCCATCAGTCAGTAAAACAATCATTAGTCCAAGGAGGAGAACACCAGAGATAATAGATAAGGAAGGAGGGATTTTGCACAGAATTGGAACAGGTGAAATGTTACCCTTGTTGATAATGTATTTGAGGTCTTATAAATCATCCTCTACAGATCCCAGAAATGTTGTTAGCTCATTTCAATTATTGGTCAAAACCAACTTTGCTTTTGCATTTTATGACTAGCAACGTTCTTCAAAGCAAACAAATCATAAAGCAGTAAAAAGGTGAAGTTCAAAGTGACTCAAAGCACAACTAACATACCTGGGATGGGAATTGAGACTTAAATGCCTTGGGTTCAATGCTAAAACCGCCATTTTCTGCAGCTTTGTAGATCCCATACATCAATTTCAAATCAACGTCATATAGAAAGAGTTTCATCCCTTTATAAACTTTTTCAACCATCTCTCTCTTGTTTGCTGGGAGTCCCACAACCTTGTACCCATAGCAGTCCTTCTTTGTCTCAGAATTGCACATGAATATCATACCCATGCTATCAACCTGCTCAGAAATGTCTCTGCCTTCACTAGACAATTTCTCAGGGCTCATCTTAGCTTCATCTCCAGGGGTAACCTTCTTAGAGCTTTCATCATCACATGTGGAGACCAAATTTCCCATTTCTGTTCCCTTAGAATCCTGATCATTGTCACCTTTGTGCGCCAAGTTTCCACAGTACTCATTAACCTTGCCTTCAGAGGCTACTTTCTTCAGAACCTGCTTAATTTCACCCTTCCCTTCAGAGTTTTCATTTGCCTTTCTCTTCCGTGTATTCCCTTTCATATATTTTTTGGTCGTTTGATTTGTAATTGCTTCCAATTTTTCTATATTCTTGTCTTCGTCATTTCCTTCATATTCATCTTTACCCAGTGAGTCTCTTTTGTTATCTTTGTCTATACCAGCAGTATCTTCATTGTTACCCATAACATCTTCTTCCATTATATCTCCTTCGTTATCTCTATCTACATAGTTAGCCAACATATAGTTTCAGGGACAACTTTAGTTGCTTCTAGTTTATTCGTCATCTCATTCATTATCAGAAAAGCAGTGTCATCGTCATCCGAAACTAATTTATCAGAGATCAAACAACTGTGAATTATCAAAATGATAGCTATATCTTTCCATGACTAATACATACACACACACAAACATCCAGTAAAAAATAGTGTCACGAACTAAAAGAGAAGACGCAAAATATCCATAATTAGAACTTCATCAAGCAAAAAACGAAATGTAGGACCAAAAATATTTAGCTTAGCAAAGGCGATTCATCAATGCAACTGTAGAAACCCTAACCTCAATTTCAAACTTGAATATATCATCTATGAAGCAATTAAGCAAAATTTGTCGAGTTCAAAGAGAAATGGAACCGTAACTTACTTGTTGATGAAGCTGATTGAAGCGAGCACCAGTATCAAATACTACTACTCCAAAGATGAGCTCCTCAAGCAGATTTGAGTGTTAATTGAGTTTGTGTATTGGAAGAGTGAGGAACAGGAAATGGCGCTTACTGTGAGTGATGATCAAATTTAACCGTAATGAAGTGACGATTTCCATGGCTTTGTGGGACCACCTTCTCCATCTACGTACACTTTCTCTGGAAAACGTGGCGCCATATCATTGGTTCATTGCTATTTTCTGCCCCAACTATTTGTGTTGATTTAAAAAAATTAGGACTTACTCAAGAAAAGCCACTTCAAATTTAGCAAGCTTTTACAGTCACAAATCTCATAACATAAATTACGTAGACAAAATTTCATACAAAAGATTCAGAGAAATACTTAAATGTCACACCTAAATTTTTTATTTGTAGCCTAAAGCAATTTTTGGACCTTTTTACAATTATACTAGAATCTTTTCCTTATATATATAAGCAAGATTTAATATTAGTATAAGAAAGGAATTCAATTAACCCTCTTGCCAAATAAGTTCCACCAACACATATCAGGTCTCCTATATTTAAAAGTTTTTCGTTTTTTCTTATTACTTTCTTAAATTTTGTAATTTATCAAATTACACTAGGTAAATTATCAACGGAAGGAGTTATTGATATGGTTGAATGATGTCTTCACTTAAAATTAGAAAAATACTCCTAAATCCGAATAGGATTAGTCTACATGAGGTGTGTGTCTTATCAATAAAAAAATAATGTTGAATTTACGTAATGAGTTTTTAGTGTCCTCACTCCACAGCCTTCCTGTCCAGAAAAGGATATTGACCCACTTGCTACTAATGACAAAAATATCAGCGACTAATAACCAAAGATATTTACTTTAGCAAATCAAATTATGACCACAGGAGGGCATTTTCGTCATTCTACTCCCCTTTATAAACACCAGAAACTCGTGGCCATAACGAACCAGACCCAAAATTACCCGTCGATTTTACAATATCCTGACCACTCCTTTCTTCAAAAATTCTCTGCTGTCATCACGTAACCACCATTTCCTTCCGGTTCATGGCCGGCGCGTGGTCTCCCATCGCTCGCCGCGTGCTCGGTTCCACTGTAATCGAGCTGAGCAGAAGCAACTCTCGCGCCGGAGCTTCCTTTCCGGTACGGATATCCGCCAGGAGCCATGGCGTATCCACTTGTGAAGAGCGAGAGGCACCTCTAGCACCTTCCTGTATTTTCGTCGGACCTATTGAAACAGCTAGCAAAGAAACTTTAGAAGCCCTCTACCGCCAGGTAATGCTCATCTCACTGTTAGGAAGATTTTTGGCTTGTAAGAAGCTTTGTAATATGCACTATTAATGAAATTAAGGTTGGTTTGATTATTCAATGGAATCAGTAACATTGACTTCTATTCACGGCCTAAATTACCTTGTAGAACTCTCGATATTGATTATCCTATGAGTTATGAGTATGGTGTGTTTGAGCTTTTTGCTTGATCAAAGAAATGATCGCTCAAATGTGCCTTCAAACGTTCACATACTAAATTCTCCGTTGTCCCAGTTTATTTGGTACAATTGAACAAGAGTTAAGTTTTTTTCGAGCAGAATTTGTTAATTATTGTTATTTATAGTACTTTTCAAGTAGTTTTCAAATATATGAGTTCTATTCAAATAACTTAAAGCTTCTATGTACGAAATCATGGTTAAAGTATAGAGGTTTGAATCTTGAAATTTCAATTGTACCACATAAATTGGGACAGAGGAGTATGTAAAGTATCCCTATCATGTGTTGAATCACTTGAGTTTAATCACTACCTAATTAGAAACACGTTTGAGTGATTAAAAGCTTACTGATGCTTTTCGAGTACTTAATTATGTTTGTACTTTGTATTTGTTGTTCGAATTTTTTGATAATTTGATGAGCTAAAGAAGATGCGAGTGGTATATATGAGGTCTGTCTGTGTGATTTTTAGTTCATGATGGGTCAGTTTTAGTCCTTGGCCAAAAACCCAGCCTTATAAACTGTATGCATTTCAACAAGGATTTATGAGCAGGTAGTGTTTGTGAAAATCTCCTGTAAATTCTTGAGCTATAAAGATTAGTGGTAACACAGAGAAACTTGATTTCTTTTTCCCATTTTTTTTCCTTTTTCCCACTGTCCTTCTGCTCTCTGATTTTGTACTTCTCTGCTTTCTCTTAGGCACGTGATGCTTATTACAGTGGAATGCCTTTAATAGTTGATGATATGTTTGACAAAGTAGAGGTAAGTTTCTCAATATAGTTGATAGCTTGTGAAAGCTTGAACTTTTCTTTTATGTTCTGATCCTCATGCACAGTTTTTTTTTGTACTACAGTTAAGATTGCGGTGGTATGGTTCAAAGCATGTAGTCAAGTATCCCCGTTGTAGTCTCAGGCGGCACTCAACTTATGCTGACGCAGAGGTGATACTACTGTGATATGAATTGGTTATTGTAATACTACTGTGTTATACATAGGTTATATGAATTTGTTATTGTGGTATCCATTTGAGTTTTTTCTTTAACTTTGTTGGTTAGAACTATTTGTGTTTGGAATATTTCTTCCATTCCTTTTAGAATACTGTAAATATGAGTTCTTCAAACTCCAAGTGGAAGTATCTTAAATTTACGTTAAAATTGCACCTTGTTATAAACTCTCTACCTTAATTTTCTTTTCTAATTTTTTGTTCTTTTTTTTAAAAATCGGTAACTTGTTTGATATATTTAAGTCTATAGCTTATCATATACCAAACTTGATCCATCGACTTTGCTTGTGCTTTGTATGTCTTCACTAAATCCTATTTGATTGATATTTCCCTTGGACTTAATATTTGTCCTCCGTAGATGAAGTCTCTGCACCTTCCATGGAAAAAGGAGAAAGAAAGCATTATGGATGTATACGTACATTACTTACCCCACAGTGCTATTTGCAAATCTAGTTCAGCTGTGTGTCATTCCCTAGAAGAAGAATTTTTCATCCTGGAGTAGTTTTTCTACTTGTAGACCAAGCTTTCGTCCTACACTTGAATATTGATTAATGTGGATGTAGGGCAGGAAGATCCTTCACAGGTGTTTGCATTAGCAAGTGTATGGTTGTTGATTCTTGGATTTGGGAGTTCATTCTTGATTGTGCCTTTAATCTGCACCATCGTTCAAGCTTATCAAGACACATTTGAATCAGGAATGCCCTACACTGATCAATCTTTTGAGTTGTTTACCATTCTCAATGGAATCCTTTTTATGGTGTTGGGATCTATCATAGGCTTTCCAATTGCTTCTGCCTCAGGTAATGAGTTTTCTTTCTTGAACCTTCATTTCTCAAGTTTAATCATTATAAATGTTTGACATAAACCCTCATACTGATATATAAATTACTTAGATGTGCTTTTAGAAATATTAATTCAACAATATTGAACTTTAATTTTTTTAATCATGTTTGTTACCCTTCCATTGACATCATTTTTCTTTGGTTTTCTTGGTGTTCATTAGTTAGGAGTTCTAGTGCAAGTAATATAAGTTGGTGAGCATTATAAGCATCTTTTAGTTCCTTAATAGGAAAGGGCTACTTATAAAGAGAAAATGATTTTCTTTATCCATCTCAATTTACCTGCTGCTATCTACGCTTTTTTGCTCAGGTTGATTGATATCAAAGGAAAAAAGAAACGACATCTTATCCTTTTGGATCTTTCAGTCTCTAAATGGTCTGCCTTTCTTTAGATGAAATACACTTGTGGTCTTTGCAAATGAGTGTTTTCATCAAACAGTGGAGAATAACTGTATGAGAGTACCTCCATCTATGTGTGCACAAAAGGATCTTAAGCATCTAAAAGAAATTTTGACTTTTAAAACTTTGTTTGAACCAGCAATGCTAGAATTGAAAATGGGAAAGCTCAATCATATCTTGTCAAGAATTGGAGAGGAAAATTTAGTTTAAGATTGATCCTTAATAGTTTCATAACTTTGTTCCCCTTCTAATTTTGCATCAGGTTGGTACTGTTGCATAATTAGGTACTAGAGTGAGGTTTGCAATAATTTCATCAAGAAGGTTACTGTTAGGAGATGGTGTTTGTTGAATTATATATTTTCTATTACTTTCCTCCATGTTGTACTGTTTTGGTGATGATCACCAGTGTAAATGTGATTGTTTAACCATGTCTAGAAGCAACGCTGTCCATAGTTTTTTGAGAATTTATTTCTTCAATGCATCCCAAGTACAGTTATAACTTAAGATAACTAATCACAGTTGGAGCACTTCAAGGACTTTGGAAAAATGACTTGGTAGCTCTAAAAGGGGCATGCCCAAACTGTGGTGAGGAGGTAACTACGAACTAGCTTCTCACATCTCCACAAATATTTCTACAAGTTATTTGATATGATTCCATTGATGAAGGGTTAAATCGTATTTCCTTGTACTGAAATGGATGAATTTTATAGATCTTAACAATATTACCTTCAGGTGTTTGCTTTCCTGAAAGCAGAGAAATCCTATCATTCCCCGCATAGAGCTGATTGTCATGTTTGTGGAAGCAGATTAGAATTTCAAACCAAGGTTGAGGTAATTTTGACCATGACTTCGGTTCTCATCTTACTTTACACTACATGCTTATTTGATTGGAAGAATTTCGTATATTTCCTTTTTTTGTCACTGTTACATTTTTATTTACTTGCTGGAAAGTGGAGGTCACTGCTCCAGCTTATCTAAATACATGTAAATAATGGCGTAGTTATATTTTCTGCTTCTTGTGTCTGAAAATATTAGTCTCTTTTATGATATGATATTCTATTTCTCAATTTCAAATTTTCTGCAACATCATATTTTGTTTTGCCATCAAATGTTGTATAAGAGAAGATAAAACTATGTCTTAAGGTGTTGAATTTGTATTTCTTTGAGTTTGAATGTGTTCTCTATTTATTTTAGTTCATAATTATAATGAAAGAGTTTTTCTCAACTTAAATTGCTATTCTCACTCTTCTTTTTACTATTTTATATTTTTCTCTCTACATCTTTAAGAAAGGCCGAACTCATTTCATTTTTGCACCATTCAGATTCTTATCTCATTCAAGTACTATATAATTGCCCTAATACCATGTACTTCTACTGCAGCAATCCATCTCAAGACCTGGCAGACGTTGGGTTTATGGTCGCGTTTACTTAATTAGACAGAGGCAAAGATGGGCGTGATAATGATGTTCGTTGAATTCCCCTCAGTTAATCCTGATGATCACGAAGCGTTATATACACCTTCTTATCAGCCACTGCACAGTTCGCCTTTCATGTGCTATCTCCATACTAAATAGATTTGAAAATTATACTACAATCGGTTGAAAAGCTGTTTGGGTTCTTAAATACAACTCAACGGCATGTCTCACATCATGAAACATTTACTAGTAATATAATAGAAGAATTCCGTCCAGATATTTAGACACTATAGTCTATTTGCTCATGCTTGGAGAAAATTTAGTCAACAGATATGATTTCATGAAAATATCTCATTTGTCTATATGTGAAGTGGTCATTGGTGAACAGAAAATTGATTTTTATGAAATGAACAATATCTCATTTGTATATATGTGAACTAGTCTATCCAGTATTTGGCTGGCTCCTCTCATTCAGCATCTCTGCTTCTATGCACATTTACATCAAAATGTATAATTTATATTTATCTCCAACTTTGAATCAATGAAGAGCATAGGTAGCCACTTTAAAATTGGCCGCTTGAGTTGAATACTATAAATGAGATGGAATTAGTGGGCATGTTTTGCAAGTGTGGTGACTGAGAAACTGCTGAATTTGTTTCAAATAAGATATCTCAACAGGATATAGATGGTCTAGAGTGTTGCATAAAAAGCATAAAGATATAAGCAATTCTACCTACCTAAGAAACGCTAAGAAACAAGCATAGTTATTGGGTCAAAGCATGTTCTGCACTAAGAGGAAAGAATGTTGAACAAATACATTTTAAACTATGTTCGAAAAGGAAAGCTACCATGTTTCAGATTACACTGAAGATAATATTGCACAGTCGAAAATTGGCCATTTTATCAGCCAGCGTTGTCTTTTTGGGAATTCCATCCCAACAACAAAAATAACACCTGGAACCATCTACCAAAATATGAGTTCTGACTTGAAAAAGAGACTGGAAGCTCAGTCAAGTTGAGAAAACCGCATCAGAAGTGAGCCAAACTGTAGACTACGGTCCAAGAAAGCTGTGCAAACATAATAAAAGAAACAGGAGGATAAAAATGATATTAGCAACAATATGAGAGACAAGGTAAAGGACATAAGTTGTTTTTCACTTATATAAACAGTAAAAAGGGGGTTGAAAAGAAGTTCAAGTACCAGAAAGAGTGTCATAGAAGCAAAAAGCCCTTCCTGGAGGAGAGCTCCATGCCCACCAAATTCTTCTTCATCAACTTTTAGCACCAACGCATAATAACAGTAGATAATACCAGTTGAAAGTGCAAGGAACCTAAATTTTAAGAAAAGTGCAATTACAATTGTAAGAATCGGTTAATCAGAACAGGATTTTAAAATTACGGCCAAATATTTGAAAACTAGGATGATCTTCAACTCAAGCAACCAGCATCCTTCCAATTAAAAGAATGAGAAGCAGATCTCTACTGGATTTCCTTCCAGTATTTGGATTATAATAGATATGTCCTTTATCAGCATCAAATAGTATAACTAGAGACTATTCATCTGAAAAACACGCTTCAAATAGTTCAGCATCCATGAACTTCCTAATTGGTTTAGCTCGGAATAAGTCTTATCAATGCTATAACTACAAAAAGCAGAAAGAATATGAACTTGAAATTTTATAATGTTCAACCATGATCACAGATCTCCACCATATGAAGCAAAATAACCGCATATTGCTCCTACGACAGCTCTTGAGTTTTAGGTTCTACCTTCGTCCTACATTTAAGTCTGGTCTTCCAACTTTTCTCTCCCGTATCAAAAGTTTTGTATTCAGTCAATCACTCGCTCACTGACAACACCAAAAACAATAGTCGCATCCGTGAAATATATGGTTCAGGGTAATTCCGAGGAAAGCTCAATCTTAATGTTGTATGTTAGAGGAAGATCATAGTAGAAGTCCCTTCCTGAAAGACTCTAGAGACAGATGTACTGACTTATCTTTTCATTAGAAAGAGACTAATCAAAATAATTAGGAATCTTAGCAGATACATGCTGCCATGTTTTTTACCTGAAAGGGTCTAAACAATTATTAGTTGTAGTGTCTGAAACATCTAACTGATCACTTAGAAAAGAAAGGGAGAGGAACAGAAAGGACAACGAGGTTTCACCTCACTCCTCAAAAAGAAATTCTTACTCCAATAGAAGAGAAGAGTATTCTTCCAGTCAGCATCCAAGTGGGTGGATACAGCGGTCAATGAAGGAGACGAACATCATGGTAAAATTAAGATTCAAATCCCAACAGGGAGAAAACACGTTAGAGGGAGGTGGCAGGTACCCAATAGATAGTTCAAGTGCTAGCGAGCTTACTCTAACACCTCCATCATAAGAATAAAAAGGATCGGTCTTCCAGTCAACTAGTGATTAAAGGCTCAAGCAAAAATTAGTTAACGCCTTTACAGGCTCTAAATAAAGATATATTCGGTTTTGATTCTTTTACCTGATATAATCATATCAAAACTTCTAGTAACATAACTACAATTTCAATAAAGAACAAAAAAATTCAAATGAACTATTCATTAATTCTTACCCAAACCAAAATTAGAAAGTAGGAACAGTTATAGGATCCAAACCAAGAGGCCTTAATTAAATGCCCTGAAAAAAGTTGTTGAAGTACTTTAATGAAGCCATTTAAACTGGAAGTAGAATCTTTTAGAAAGTACTTTAAAAAAATTAGTGAATTCAAAGGCCCATAAACATAGATAAGACTGAAGATGGAGACACTCCTATAGAAAACGAAGTACATGCATGATGAAAGAAGTTCATGCCAACTATGCATGCTCACTACTTTCTTATCCTTGCTTCTTGGATTATTCTTTTATTATTTTTGGATTATTCTTTTATTATTTCTTTGACATTCTTTGGTATGAGTTCTTAGAGCTTCCTCCTCCTCAGTAGATGAAATTAGAATGGAAGGGCTTTCTTTCATTAAGATTGAGTGGAAGTGTATACTAGTCGGTTACCAGTTTCCCCAAAAAAAGTGTATACTAGTATCCTCTCTGTCTCTCTGTCATGTATTCTCGAATTTCACCCTTTCTTCTTAAAAGCTTTACAGGGAGAAAAAAAACAATTCTTCATCTAACCTCCCTGCCTGTTATGGTTTCTTTTTTCTTAATGACAATGCATGGCTCGCTGCCTCTACATATGCTTCAACAGAAAGCCCTGCCTTTGCAAAATCATACACCTCCTAAGTGAATGAATATTTACAGCCATCAGAACTTCATTATTGACAGAAAAATTTGGAGCACTTTCCAAGTAACAGTATATTATTTCAATTTCCATGATACGACATTTTGACCCAGTCGTTGTAAACAAAGCAGAATAGTTAGTTCAAACACGAGAGTTACCATATAAACTAACCATAATAAAAAACGCTGCCTAATAAGTGTCACTTCTTACAAGAGATAATGAACTGAAGTAAACTACCAATAATAATCAATGGACAAGAGTTACCATATAAACTAACCATAATAAAAAACTGCCTAATAAGTGTCACTTCTTACAAGAGATAATGAACTGAAGTAAACTACCAATAATAATCAATGGACAAGAGCTAATGAATTCAAATAAACTCAACATACAAGCAACAATTGACAAAAGCTAATGTTCAAATGAACTCCACATACAAGCAACAATTGACAAGATCTAATGAAGTGAAATGAAACTCATCTACATGATAAACAACACAGAGATATGAAGTGCAGCTACAGGAACGAAGAAGAGTATATTTGACATACAGCAAACCAATAACAGATTCCATGGCTTCAAAAAAAGAGAAGGCGGCGAGGTATAGAGGAAAACTTACAGCATAAACCAGACCCCACCAACTAAAGGAATGGCACCCCATATTAATCCACAAACAACAGCCATCAATTGTCTAGTCCAATGCAATACATCACCCAATTGATCCTGCAATTACAAGATAAAACAATTACTAGTTTGTTTAATGTATAATACAGCCAAAGACCGAAATTGAACCTGAGTGATCCATCAAGCTGTGGCATAACGGAGAAGCTAAAAGTCTTAGGAATCTTTCCTTTCAGATTAATGTCATAACAAATTAAAAGTTAAAACCTTTACTGGTTGAAAATTCTCTAAGCTTTTAAGATAACAACAGCAATGCTTATCATCTTTGGAACATGTTCCTGTGTATTTTTATAACTAATCTGGGTGATGACACAGAGCTCGAGAGAAGCTCACATGTGTTACGAGTTTTTGGAAAGCTGATAAGACCATCAGAAAGGTCATGCTGCAACTTTTTGGTGTATTTGGACTGAGAGGAACAAAAGATGTTTTGATCGTTCCTCAACTCCCATTCATGCTCTTCAAGACAAATGCTTAGTTTACCTTTTCTGCTGGACAAAGTTCTCCACGGTATTTAACACTGAAGAGTTTTAGGATTACATTAGTACTAAGGAACAAATGTATAGGGGCCTGCAATTCTTTTTTGCATTTTTGCCTACTAGTAATCATGCCCCTGTAATTATGCATCGACTTGATGCTTTCTTAATAAAGCAACTTACTTCAATAAAAACAACACCAAATGGTTGAACAGTAAATACAGTTATAGCTACTTGTAACTGTAATCTATGCAGTTTTGTGAAGAGCAACTATAAAACTTGAATAAATCACACAACAAAAACTGAAAAAAGAAAAGAAAAGAACTTTGCAAGTTTTACTCACTCCAAATCTCCCACAAAACACTCCAATGAAATCAAAGCCTTAATAAGGGCTTTTCTATTTGTGGGGTTGTTAGATTCACAATTTATATCTCAGATATGCAAGAATTTCTATTATTAGTATGAGGAAATCTAGGAGAAACAAAGAGCCGGTTATACATTAAAAATCCGGAATCAGCACATCAATAAGAGATTAAACAATGCGCAATAGTTGAAGAAAGAAACAAGTAAAAATCAAACCTTATCCCAAGAAGCTTCGGGATCGAAAAGCTGTCTGAACTTTGATAAGTGACCATTCTGATGTTGGTCTTCCTGTTGAACATCGGAATTTGATTTCTTCCTCTGTCTCATCGTGAACAAAATAGAAAACAAATGTTAAATCAGTAAATTTTTAGGGTTTTGATGAAATCGACGACGGTGAGAATTAATATAAAATTAGGAATAATATGATTGTAGATCTAGATTTTTATATAAATGATTAGATATAGATGGAGAATGCAACAATGTTTGGTTGTTCTACTTCGGCTATAATTCTTTTTCTTTTTTTGGGTTCAATTTTTTTCTTGGTGGGCACGTGCTATGGATCTTTTTGGAGTTTTGGTTTATATGGACTTTATTTAAGTGCTTTTCCAAATAGGATGTGGTTTGAACTTTGAACTTTGATCTAATGGTGTACATTGGTAAATTAAAGTGTAAATCTAAAAATCTGTTTATTTATCATGATTAAGTAATTTAATAAAATAAAATAAAAATAGATATTAACTAAACAAGATTAGGTGATTTATCATGTTTTGCATTAAGCAAATGATTAATGTGAGCTTCTTGGTTATGTTATTTGATATAGATAAAGTGATTGTGATTTTAAAGGAAATTTGTTACATCATAATTTACTTGAATTAAGATACGTAAGGTTAACACGATCATTTTCCGTTGAGGCACGATCCTATGTCATTGTTTCATTTATATGAATCAACGAGGTTCAAATGATATATGTTATATGCTTGTCACATTCTATATACATGATCATCATCTATTCATGCTCTACTTGTTTTCCTACTTCACTTGTCTATAAGTTTCTAAAACTTGTTATTACTCCTTATGAGTTGAGTGTCTATGCTGTCTCTCATGGTAGAACTTGTCTTCACTTGGAATGTATATATGACCCACATGGTATATTTTCAATGTATCACTTTCATGTATCACTTTCTAAAGATAGTAATACTTATTATACTTATACTTTAATTTGTGATAGTTGTTTGATTACTTTTGTGGTAAGGCGCTAAAATGGAGTATGATTTTATGAAAACTATAAAGGGATTGGTTAAAGGGAAATGAAAGCTAAGAAAATTACTTATTTCGTTCCATATTTGTTGATGACCTTACGGTAGTTGTCTCATATTAGTGGTTCATCTTACAAAATTAAGAAAGCATGAATTAAATTTGTCTATATTATCATTAATTGCAATTAAATTTTCTTGAAAGTATTTACATTTATTTGTAAAATTCTCAAAAAGTTTTTAAGGGGTGAATTAGTAAAATTATCTTTTATTTATGATTTATTAATATGTGTGTAAAAATGGAAAATGATCAACTAATATAGAACATATGGAGTATTAGCCATTAGGCTGCCAAAGAAGAGGACTCTGATTGTCACTATATATAACTAGGGTGTCAAATGGGCGGGTTGAATTGAAATTGAAGATATTAAAATGGGTTGAAATAAAAATTGAATTGGGTCATGACCCATCCAATTTGACCCGCTTAATCTCAATAATTTTAACATATTGTTATTTAACATTTATAACCACAATTTGAATTCCAACACAAATTTTATTTTATTTTAAAAAAAAGTTACAAATGAATAGATAAATCTTAGAAGTTATAAAATAGATAATAATTCATACATTCAATATAGGAACATACATTACATCAAAGCAAATAAAGAATCTTAAAATATAATAAAATTGGAGATTAAGTTGGGTTCAATTGAAGATTTTTTTTTAAATGTGTTAAGACTTGAATTGTTAAGATTGAATCCAAATCAAATAATCTTGAGCCTAACTCATAAAATTCTGTGCGGGTTACTTATATTTTGCTTATTTTGACACCCCTATATATATGTATCATTTACATAAATCTGATAGTGTTAAGAGTTAATTACATTATTTCCCTACTCTTTTCCGAACTTTAAAAATCCTTTAAAATTTATGAATTTCGGATACATCAGCAGACATCCGGATACATAGAGGAGGGATGTATCAAAGAGGGGATCGGATATGGATGTATTAAAGAGGGGATGGGACATCCAGATATATAGAGGTGGATGTATCAGAGAGGAGGTAGGACATCTGAATACATAGGAAATGAATGTATTCGAGAGGGGGATAGAGATGTATCAGCGAGAGGAAAGTGATGTATCGAGAGGTGATTTTTTTTTAAAAAAATGATAGAATTTTTTCGAGATTATGTTAAAATAAGATGTGTATTTATTCATTCAATCTAAATACTTGACTACTCGTTATAAGTTTGGTACATAGGCAGAGTCATGATTTTTTAATTAATGAGTTTAGGATTAAAATTTTCTTTTACATCGATTATTTATACATATAAATGAATTTTCACATACAAATAAAAAAAAACTAAAAATGGATTAACAAGAAAAGGTTAATGAAAAAGAACCCATAACAAACCTTTCAGAATTTTACTGGACTTATAGGACAGTGTTGAGAACAAAACAAGGTTTATCCACTATTTTGTCGAAATTAAGGGCATTTTTTATTTTATTTTAGTGGATAATCTGTCTCTAAACACACACCTCACCTTCAAATTTTACCCACAAGAGGTTTTTTGTTATCCCTTAATTTCTATTTACCCTTCTTTCACTAAAAAACCTCCCAACAAATCGAACTCAACTGTAAAAAACCAGTAAAAACCCCAATTAAAAACTACTTTAATCCTTAATCATCAATAATTATTTTTATCCCTTTTTAACCACCTGCGAGTTTTTTCTTTTTTGGATAAGAAAGTATCGGTAATCCGTTTTTCTCTACCATAAATCGACAAGTGTCAAATAATATTTTTATTTTTATTTTTACAGTTTCATCTTTAAAATTTCATTAATAGAAAATAAAATCTACTAAATAAAAGGTTTAAACAACTCTCAGAAAAGAAAAAAAAATACTTATTTGCGCTCAATGCATGCAACACACACACAAAATCATTAATTAGTGTATGTCATGCTTACCTAAATTCCATCATTTAAGACATTTATCATTAATATATATCATTATCTCGATTTACTACTTTATCATAATAAATTAACATAAATTGTTTTAGAAAAGACATTGTCATAAATAGGAAAAATACACATCTCTAACTTAACAAGAACAATAACATATACTCACCGAAATCTCATTATCTGTCGAGTATTGAAAATACCACTTAATTTGAAGCGAATTACTAGTTTTATTCTTAAGCTATTGACAATTTTAAAAATATCTCTTTATTTGACTGACTGAACTTAAATACACCCCTTATCTTGTCATATTAGTGAAATACATCTCTTATAAGTTCTCGGCAAATTTTGCAGTGTTTTCAACACTTCTCTCGACTTTTTATTAAGAGTCTCATGAGACAACTTGCTATGTCATGTGACATATCAGAGATGTATTTAATTTTAACTAATCAAGTTGATGAGTGTTTTTAAGACTGTCAATAGTTCATGAACGAAACTAACAATTCACCTAAGTTCAAGAGTATTTTCAATAATTTTCTCTTAAATTTATAAGTGGTCAGAACATTTCTACATCTCTAATCAAGTGAAGAATACTAATATTAAATTAAAACATGTTTAATTAGTGAAGTCATCTAGAAGTAATTTTCTACAATAAAATGACAAAAACACCCAAAAAATTCAAAGAAAAGTTTCTTGGTTCAGTTTAGAGTTTGTTGGACTACTGGTTTATCAGAACCTTTGTGCTGGTATTTTTATTTATTGTTTTTGATTTTTGATAAATTAAAAAAAAAAAAAAAAAGTTTCCCTGGCTTTGGTGACTCAACGTTTTTCTCGATGACCAGTTGATGGATTTGTTGTGCCACGTGGCATGATCTACGTCCAACCTGACAGATTTTATATGGGCCCACCATTTGTCGAGTAACCGGGTCTTCAGGTGGTTTCTGCCTGTGACAGAAACCTGGTACTGCCCAGTGCATTTACCGTTACAGCCAGTAACTGTATAAGAAGTGGGGGTTTAAGACAAAACATGGCTGCTTTTCTCAGGGTTTTTCTCCATCATCACATTAAATTATGGGGTACATCTTTTTTTCATTTCTCATCTTCTATTTTTTTTTTCTATCATCATGGGTGATTTTGGTGTCTTTAGATATAAATTGTGTTTTTTAAGGTGGGGTTGTTTGTTTCTTCTTGTTGATTTGTTCCCAAATTCATAAAGTTGAAATCTTTGCTTTAACAACCTGGTTTTCTTGAAGAGAAAATTCTCAAGATGGTTAGAAGAAGAATGTTTTTCTTAAAGATTTTTCTGTGACTAAAACAGAGTAATTTGGAATTCTCAACTGTCAACCTTTTCTCTGAATTTGGAAAATCTTGTTGTGTACATTTCTTGGATCCAAGTGGGGGTTTTTATTTTTGAAAATTTAATTCAGGGTATGTTGGATTAGATCTATCTATCTTTCTGTTGTTTTAATTTTGTTGATCCAACGCTTTGTTATTGTGGGGTGAGGGTTGGGGGTGGAGTAGGCAGGGGTAGGGGCAGGGCAGAACGGGTTAATCTAACCCGTTCCTGGAAAATCTTGCTGTATATACAAGATCAGTTTTCTTTTCCGTATATATATAGTAGATGATGAACCCCTTGCTGAAAACCCTGCTTCTGGCTTATCGCCACCGGAAGTAGGTATGGGGATATTGATCATTCATGAGTTTTTAGTTTTAGGTGTTATTATTTTATGGATACTATCTGACAGGGTTTTGGGCGGGGGTTTTCAGTTTCCTCTTTTTAAATTTGTACAATTACCTTAAAAATGCTTTCTTTATCCCTTTAAACAAACGATGCATGGAAGAGGGTTCTATGTATGTTCTTTCTTGGTGTTGAGAGTTTCTAGCATATCCTTATTTTTTTGCATTGCATGTGGATATTGTGCTTATGATCGTTCGTTCATATTGATTTGAGATGGATCACGTGGATATTGTACGAGTAAGATGCATAAGACCAGACTTTGTGACTTATGTGGGTGGTTTGATTCATATATAGCCTTTATTCCGACTGATCATGAAAAATGTTGTGTTGGAATGTCTATATGTTTCTTGTCATTCTTATTGTGTTGATCTGGTAATGGCTGTTTTCATTTTGATGTAGGAAATAAGTAACCTCAGTGCATTTTTCATACTCGCTTCTGTTTTTTTATCTATTTACGGGAGAGGAGGACCTTGCAAAACCATAGAGATCTTGCTAATCGAAGTAATCCCGTTGAATGTTGGAATAGGACTATGACATCAGTCAATTTTGTAGTGATCAAGCAGCCAATCATGGTTGAAATATGTACTTTGAGCTGTGTATTTAAGATGTGAAGCTTTCATTTACTTGGAAATCTAGCAGAACTTAGGGTATAACAACAAGCTAGATATAATTTAAACATATCAGATCGTAATCTATTATCCCTAATATCTTGGTTGATAACTATATCAATAAATGAAGATTATGAAACTGAGGGTTTGGTTTGGCATAAAATTCTGTAATACAAAGGTGTAGTTTTGTTGGATTTGTTTCTACTGGCATCTGGTGCTTCATCAAATATTGGAGATTCTGTTATTTTTCCTTTTTTCCCCTGGAATCTGAATTAAGAGAATTTCAACTCTAGGATCCTTTTGTTCTGATTGAGTTTTGATTTTACATATTTTTCTTGTGATTAACTTAATGTTATCGTATTTAAATGTCTTGAATTATAATGCTTCTTTTGCAGGTCTTCTCTTTCTTAGATTATTTGGTGCAGTTCACCACAAATGTTGTGTAACATGATGTTTTTACACTGTAAATTTGGGCAAAAAATCGCTGTTGTTTTGTGTTCTTCGGATCTTTCTTGGTATGGTTGATGAGATATGGTGTTGCAGAAGAGGTTAGATTATGGATTCAATGGCTATCAGGTGCCTCCTATACCCCGAGCTACCAGATCGGCTAGGGTAATCTTGCTTTTTTTCAGATGCAATATTTGTCTTATTAGTATATTCCTCTGCTATAGAGACACGTATCCTGATCTTATTTCTCTGTCAATTTCTTAGAGAAGGGGTATTATTAGGAGGAAAACTGATGGCAATGGAACTTGTCCCTTTGACTTGTTAGCTACTGTAGCTGGCAAGTTACTGGGGGAGGGAGAGAGCTCGCCTGATTCTACAGGTTCTGTTAGAGGGAAGGAGCAAGGTGCAATTGTGAAAGATGAAAAGGTAAAAGAGGCTGAGGATAGATCTCTAAAAGAAAAATCTTATACTGAAGGCTGTTATGAACGGGGCTTCTTCATTTCTGAGCTTGTCTCACAAGCTCCAGTTGTAAATCGTTCTTTAAGCGAACTGCCACATGTTCAAAATGATACGATCTCTAGACCTGCATCTGCCAGTATGAGTTCTGATTGCTCTGAGAAGTTACTCTTTGCTAAACAGTTTGTAAATGGTGAAAGCAGCGAGGAACATGAAAACTTTTCTTCGAAGACAGAACGGGAGGCTTCTGGCTGTGGAGTCTTTTCCAGTTGTACATTAGACACTGAAAACGATAAACAGATGAATGAGCTGTCAAATAAAGCTAAAGTTTCTACTGATAAGGGGGCTGCAATTTCCAGTTCAAAGTTCCCTGATGTTTGGGATAAGAAACCTTCAACACTTGTTACTTCAGATGAAAGTGTAAAATTATCTCTGTCTACATATCCTGCTCCTTGTAGGTCCTTTCCGGTGATTCGGAATGATGTAAAGTTAGCTAATAAAGATGATGACGAAAACTCTGGGTGCACTCAACCTAGCACCCCAAATAAGGCCTCCGGGGCAGCACCACGTGTACGAGATCGGCCAATTAAGAAGTTACTAGCTTCCAAATATTGGGAAGAAAATCTTAAATCTGATGATGAGGGTCATGCCAATTCTGGTTAGTGTTTACTCCCTCCGTTTCAATTTTGTTTGTCTTAACAACTTACACCAATCTTGTCTTAACAACTTACTCTATTGGTGTAATGTTCATTCATAGTGGCCAGGTGGACCGTCTGGATGTTGTCTCTTTCTTTTTTGATAACTCTTTAATTTCAACTTTTCACATGACATGTTTAAGCACAAGATTAAAGGAATTCTTGGTACATTCTACATATCTTCAATTTAGGACCATAAGATTCAATAGTCTTCTTTACTTTCATAAACTCCGTCCCAAGGCAACTCCAGCCAAACAAATTGAAACGGAAGGAGTATTATTTATGCAACCCTTCATGTTCAATTGCTTAGGAGTTTGACATGAAGAGGACTTTTCCAGGTGCGAAAACAATGCATGTTTACTACAACAGAAACATTGGCTACAAGCACCAGAGGTCTCAGAGGGATTTTCCTTTCAAGAAAAGAAAGCTCTTTAAATGTGGCTCGTTCTCCAATTCCGATGGAGAGATGAGTACGGATGGAATAAGTAGTTCTCCAACAAATGACTTACATGGAAATGCTTCTGGTAGTAGTAAAGCATCTTCAGGAGGTACGTTCTCTTCAGAGTTCACGCCTTCATACAACAACATGCACATGACTATGCATAAACGTGTATGTGTTTGATTCCTATTGATACTTAATTTCCCTCTGCATATCGACTCTGACAGGCTGCGCAGCGGCTGGAACGTCAGTTTTCAATGGAGGTCGTGCGTTCCTCAGGCCTGGTGATTCCCATGGTGAGAGGGCCTTCTTTCGGAGTCACCACATGAACTCTTTTGTACCCCTCGGTCCTTCATGGTTCTAACATGGATTTTTTCCTTTCGTGCAGTTAAGTTTAGAATTAAGTCCTTCAAGGTTCCTGAGCTTTTTGTTGATATTCCGGAAAATGCAACTATTGGTTCTTTAAAGGCATGTGAAAGCATTACCTTCAAATACTAATCCACTTTCTTAATTAGGATTATATCATCAGTATTCCATCCTTTTTTTTTTATTTCAATGTGGAAAAGCACTATTCATGCTTCTAATATTTTGCAGAGGACTGTAATGGAAGCAGTGACTGCTATACTTGGTGGTGGACTACGAATCGGTGTGGTTTTTCAGGGTAAGAAGGTTAGAGATGATAACAAAACCTTGTTACAGACTGGAATATCTCACGATTACAAGCTTGATGCTCTGGGCTTCTCACTCGAGCCCAATCCCGTTCAAACTTCCCAACCTCTTGGTCAAGACTGTCGTTCTTGTGTACTTCCTTATGAAACACCTCAACCGCTAACAAGGTATTCCATTTGTCGATCTATGGTGGATATTAGGACCACAGCCATTTCTATTATTGAGCTGCTGCTGCTGCTTCAATTTAGCTACCAGTTATATGGGTAGATAGATATGTACGTGTGATTATTGTGAAATTAGAAGTCAATAACTTCTTTCAAATCTTCACGGGTTGTTTCTACTCTTTCTAGTATCTTGTCCGCTCCGAACCGCCCCCTTTCGTGGTCTTTAAACTTTTAAGCTTAGTTGAAGTGTGTGACCATCTCATCTAAAATCTTAAGTTTTCAGAGCGAGCACACTTTTTATTATTTCATTGTATTCTCAACAACCTTTTTTCTGGAACTACGCTCCCTTAGAAACGTTCTAGAATCAAAAGTCCATGATTTTGCACTATATATGTCAGCAGGTGCCCATCTCCTTCTACTGCGGTTCATACTGGCCTTCAGCAGGGGAGATCTGATGATCATACAGGAACAAGTTTGAGTAACTTTCTTGAAAGTGACCATGAATCAGCTCCATCTCCTCATTATGCGGCTCTAGAGAAAATTTCCGCAAATTCAAGAACATTGGTTCCACTAACTGCAGTAAATGCAGAAGCCTTGTCTGCAGTCCCATTGCGGAAGCCCAAGCGATCCGAGGCCACACAACGTCGAATCCGTAGACCTTTTTCTGTCTCTGAAGTGGAAGCACTTGTTCAAGCTGTTGAGAAGCTTGGAACAGGAAGGTATGTTTAGTAAAACCATATTTCAAGGTACGGCTATCCATACACCTTCTGCTTACCTCTTGAGTTCTCTTTCACTTTTTTCAGTTATTGTCTTATCGTTTTGCAGATGGCGTGACGTTAAACTTCGAGCTTTTGATAATGCCAAACATAGAACTTATGTTGATTTGAAGGTATAACATGTTAATCAATTGACTTTTAAAGTGGCATACTTGCATGATGTACTTCATTTCCATTACATCTACATTACTTAACAAAACCTTCCGCGAATGAGCTGAACTCATAGTAATCACATGATATGGAATTTGATTGATGGTTACCATTCAGGACAAATGGAAAACTCTGGTGCACACAGCAAGAATATCCCCTCAGCAAAGGAGGGGCGAACCCGTGCCACAAGAGCTCTTGGACAGGGTCCTCACCGCTCACGCTTACTGGTCCCAACAGCAAGCCAAGCAACAGATGAAACAGCCATCGGAGACTTACCTTCTTCTCTAGGAACGTCGTGGAAGTGGCTGGGGAGTAAATAAGAGTTCAGATTATTTTGTTAGTGTAAAAGGTGTTATGTTAATAAAAGTAATACCAGGGAAAGTCAAGTTCCTTCCCAAGAGGAGTTGAAGCTGCTCTTGTAAATGTTTTGATAGAATAAAGTGTTTTGCTAACAGAATTTTTTTTTTGTACAAAATGCTTCTTTTCTTGGAAAGAAGTTCTTTCTGAGGTAAGGGTGTTGTATTTTGTAGTAGTTTATTTGTCCCTTCAATAGCAAAAGGGAAATGTAGTAGATTGTAAAACTTAGTTCAATATCATAATATAATTCTCTGTTTTTTGGACATGAATATTAATTTTGTGATTTTAGATACAACTATTATTTGTATTTCTTTTGGTTCATTTTGTGTACTAGTAATATTACGGGTATGGTGGGATGTTAGAGATCTCTATGCTTTTAGTCAGAGTTATGAGTTTGAGCCTCGAGCTTCTCATGATTTTAAAAAATATACTAATATGTTTCTATTTAAATAATTATTTATCTATTTTTAAAATATTTTACTTCTATTAGTTATAAGTTCAATATCAATTGAAATTAGTAGATTTGATTTATTTTTTTAATGATTAGATATTTAGACATAAGGATAAATGTGGTCCCTAAAATAGACGATCAGGGTGAAATTCATTCCAAATCTTAACGAAACATAAACACGATTTTTTTTTTGATAATTCAAAGCTATTTTTGTAAAATAAAAATAAAAATTGTTGTCACTTTTAAATCATCTATTTTTATAATTGACAGTAATAGACTTATTATATCCTTAAAAAAAAAAGTTGTTGTTCGTTAGATACGTCTTGAATCTCTCTTGTATATTCGTTCATTAATTTTGTGCTTCTCTATTAGTAGTATTTTTCCAACACGCATTACTTGTTGATGCATGATTGATGATAATTGAAATCTTTCTGTTTCTTTGTTTACTTTTAATTATGCTTTGACTACGTTGCAACTTGCGATAAAATAAGTTATCAATACATAATTATTTGTCAAATAATATTTTTCACCAAATCTGAGAAAACTGGCGGCCAAAGCCCAACCATTGTTGGTCTCATATATTATCGATGGCGGAGCAAGAAATTTCAGTTTTATGATTTTCAAATTTTAAAATAACAATTTCAAGAATAATATTTATATATTTAATCATTGTTTAATATAATATGTTATTTAAATAGAAGTTATTTAATTTAATCTATTCGAACTTCTAGCACCAAATCACGGATGGGTCAAAAATTAAAGATTCAATTTTAGAACCACTCATGAAACTTCCGATTCAATATTTTTACTAATTTTCTGTTAAGTGGATGAATAAAGCTTAACATACTCAATTGATTTGGTCAAATCATTATAAAGTTTATTTGTTCTTTCATATGTCCCCCCAACATATATAAGTTATTTGACTAGGAAGTAAAATAAGCCGTTCATGATTCCCTATGGGTCCAAGATATTCCCCCATTAGTATTTAAATAAATAATGGCATTTACTTATTTTTTGTGTGGTCATATCAGTATCCAATGTTAGACTATTTAATTAAGAAAGTATATTTTATAAAATATAAATGGGTAGAACGTTGTATGAGTCATTCAACCTGAAGAAATGAAATGCTAAAATTGAGGTTGCGCATGACCAATGAATTTTAGAATCAGTTCAATTTTGGAGATATTTGATTTTATAACTTTTTTATAAATTTGTTTTAAATTTTATGTTTTTTAATGAGATATTTGCATTTTAATACTTGGGAGTTTTTATTTTTATATAGAAAAATTATTTTATTTTTCTATTCAATTGCTAAGTGATAACCTTTCCACTCAAAATTTTGTTCCAATTGTTGTTCATAGTCAAGCAATGTCTATTTTTAGAATTTTCTAATTTAAGTACTATATTTATTAACTTCTTGTTTTGTTACTTTTGTAGTTTAAAATGATTATTTTGAGTGCACAAAATTTATTAGTTAAAGGAGAACCCAATTTTTATAGATTTAAGTATTGTAATACAGTATTAGATCATGGCATCATCCAAGAATATTTATTGGTAAGTCTACTTAAAATGTGAAAATTAAAATTTTAAAATAAGATATATTACTTAATTATATACATGACACTTGACGGAGTATATTACTTAAATTCAAAAGATAATAGTAATTCTAATCATAGTATTATCAAGTTTGCCCATGAACTGTCTTGGACCCATTTATCATAATTTGAAATTTACAATTGATTTGAAGTTAGATTTTTATTTGATCATAGCATTTTAATCTCAATTTTTTTTTTCTTATAGGCATGAAAGACATAATTTGTAAAAACCATTAAAATTTTATCAATTCATGCAATTTTATCAAATTAATAAATCTAGTTCATATAATATGCTATCAAAAAACTACGCAAAAAAATTGCGACATTGATTGAATGAAGTTAGTTCAATAAAAAAAAAGAAATTAAGTATAAAAAATTGTAATGCAATCACTCTTTAATATAATTCTCCTACGTAACAACAAATGATTTAATCTTTTTTAAAATCACAATTTAAATTTTAAAATTCTACATTTCAAAAAAGTTGAGAGTTTACATTAGAACTTTAAATTGAACACCAAATTCTATGATTAAACACCTGCTCAGTATTCTGTCTACTGTGAGAAGAATATGACAAAGAAGATTAGAATATTCAACTTATTTGTATAATACTAATATCTTTCTGGACTAAAAATAAGGAAATATATTATAAAATAAGTCGGTTCCAAAATTTGACCCGGCCCAATTGCTTCCTCTCCAAGTATTACTTTACTCTTCTTCTACATACAAACAAATTAATGTTGTATGATGTAGGCATATTATAATGTGAACAGCCTTCTTCCATTCCTAACACAACAATTTTTTTAATAGAAAATAAAATCAAAAGTAAATATTTGACTAATTTGATAAATTATCTATGTGCAATCTCACAATTCTTTGGTTTCAGAAAAAATATTATTTGACAATTTATGAATTGACAAACACAAACAACATGTTTAACAATTAACACAATAACCTCGTATTCATGTTTTTTTTTTACATAGTTAATAAATGAGTTCTAACTAAATATTCCTCCGTCTCAAAAATTCTAATTATATCATTTTAATCACTAAATTATCCTTTAAACCAAGTTAGTACATTTCCAACCCCAACCGAAGTGACAAAAGAAAAAAAAACAGCTACCGGGTCTGACCCGACTCGGTGGGCTACTCATAAATCATAATATATATAAAATGAGTTTTTATCTGTATAAATGGAATTTTATTAATTATAATAAGGTACTTTTACCATATTTGTAACCGGTTAATCTATACTAACTAAACAAAACTATATATAATAATATGAAAATAATTTAATAATATAAAAAAATTCTATGTCCCTAATATATAGACTTTAGAGTTAAAAGCTTTATGCACTTATGATATAAAAGATATTTATATGATCGAATCATGTACGTGTATAATGAAGTTATAAATTATATATTTTTAGAAACACATCACCAGAAATTCAGTGAGTATTTTATTTTGTCAATAAGGAAATCCAAATAGAAAATGTAGAAAATGAAAAAAGAAAAGAAGATAAACATAAAGTAAAAGTAAAAGAAAAATTGGAATCTCGAAAGCTCTGTCAAGGGTTTCTCTTTTAAAATTATCTTCTCTTGACTGCAGTCGATCACTCTAATCATCCAATCATTCCTGTAACCGTGTAGTTGCTACTAGATCTATCTATTCATATTTGCTTGCACTTCTGAGTGTGTATCGTATCTGAAGTTGTGCTAGCTGAGAGATTTGGTGAGTGAGCTATTTCTTTCTTTTTTATTTTCCTTTTTGAGACATACCGATTTGTTGTTGCTCTTTAAAATTGTTTTAGCACCGAATAAACTTGATCTTTATATCAAGTGAGTATTAAAAGATAATTCATTTTACATTGATCAAATTTGGCATTGTAGAGTCAAAATTAGGTCTATGAGTAAATTTATATGTTATCTTACTCATCTGATTTTTGTGTTTGCTTATGATTTATTTTTTTGTGATTGGCATCATTTGCTGCCTTTTGTTTCAATGATTACTTTTGATTCTTCAAATTATTGTAGATTTATAAGCTGGATGTATCATTTGCTTTCCTTTTTGATGTCACTTTTGATGTACAACTACTCAGATGTTGTACTATTTTATACTTGAACATAATTGTGTTGTTGTAATTATATTAAAATAACTAATATTTTGATTAAAAAAAATTAATTAATAGCACTAATTTGATTCACACTATAATTCATAAACATTATAGAATCTTTTAAATTATCATGGCACGTAATTCAAATTCATCTGATCCTTCTTATTTTATTAATTGAGTAAAATTTTATTCGTATCCTATATTTATAACAACACAACAAATCCATGATACATACACAGATACACATAAATAATTGGAATAGAGATCCATAAAAGGATGTTTTATAAGCCTATTAAGGCAAATACATTGATTTGTATATAACGCTAATAATTTTCTATACAAGTATAGTCTGTTGTACAAGGGATTAACACGAGCATAATTCATAATTTAA
Source organism: Solanum piurae (assembly GCA_029582685.1). Lineage (NCBI taxonomy): Eukaryota > Viridiplantae > Streptophyta > Magnoliopsida > Solanales > Solanaceae > Solanum > Solanum piurae. The sequence continues at coordinate 735 of JAJOOO010019723.1, read as the reverse complement.
CTAACCATGATAAATTAATATTTTCTTTATAATTTGACTCGAAATTTTAAGAAAAAAATTAAATTTTATAATCTTAAACAAAAAATAGGTAACATACACTAAAACGTCCTCCAGACTAAAAATGCAAGTAAAACAAACAAATCAAAATGAAGAAATATGATTCGCAATTAATATTTTCTTTATAATTTGACTCGAAATTTTAAGAAAAAAATTAAATTTTATAATCTTAAACTAAAAATAGGTAACATACACTAAAACGTCCTCCAGACTAAAAATGCAAGTAAAACAAACAAATCAAAATGAAGAAATATGATTCGCAATTAATATTTTCTTTATAATTTGACTCGAAATTTTAAGAAAAAAATTAAATTTTATAATCTTAAACTAAAAATAGGTAACATACACTAAAACGTCCTCCAGACTAAAAATGCAAGTAAAACAAACAAATCAAAATGAAGAAATATGATTCGCAATTAATATTTTCTTTATAATTTGACTCGAAATTTTAAGAAAAAAATTAAATTTTATAATCTTAAACTAAAAATAGGTAACATACACTAAAACGTCCTCCAGACTAAAAATGCAAGTAAAACAAACAAATCAAAATGAAGAAATATGATTCGCAATTAATATTTTCTTTATAATTTGACTCGAAATTTTAAGAAAAAAATTAAATTTTATAATCTTAAACTAAAAATAGGTAACATACACTAAAACGTCCTCCAGACTAAAAAT
>JAJOOO010019722.1:0-37230 GCA_029582685.1 Solanum piurae | reverse complement strand
TATTTTATGGCGAGTTGAATATATTATTTTATTCTAAGTTGTTCATTTGAGTTGAAGTTTTGAAAAGTTGAGTTTATTGAATTTTATTCAGTTTTAAGATTTTGCATGCTTAAGTTAGTCTTCCGCTTGTAGTCAGCCAGGATGAGGGTTCGCTTGGGGACCAGCAATGGTCTTCGAGTGCCGGCCACGTCCAGGGTGTAGGCTCGGGTCGTGACACTTCACTTTTGGTGATGCGCTTATGTCGACACAAAATGGGTGGGTGTGGGTGTAGGATCCGTGTCTGATTTGGTCAACCAATTTTGGGTACTTTGACCAAAAGCGATGGAGAAAGTCTAGATAGTTTTAATGATTTCTATAATCAATACAAAAGCTAAGGTGAAATTGAAGAAAATGGAATACCTTTTATATATAAATTTCTATGTCACTCATTTTCTTTTAATCTCCTTCCAAAATTCTCCTCAAGTTCTCCACATAATATCTCATAATTTAGGTTTTATAACTCTATTTTTAGATATTTTAATTACATTTAGGCGAATCCCCGCAACCGTATCCATACATGGATCCATATCCCCGAATCTTAAAAATTAGATCATAAAGGATCTGACCTCTAGATCTGCACCCGTATTGGACACCTGCACCCGAGTCCGAGCAACTTAATTTGAAGTAGGGGCAGAGGCAACATATACTTAGGGGGTTCATCCGAACCCCCTTTAGCAAAAATATTACTATTTATACATGGTTAAAATTATTTTTTAGATATTTATAATAGATGTCGAACCCCATTTCACTAGTTCGTGTGTTTACTTCTCAGATTTTGAACCCCCTTATTAAAAAAATTGGCTCTGCCACTGGTTTGAAGTAGGCTTCAAGAGAATGAAACCTGAAACTTACCCAAGCTCTTCGATTTTCTTCAAAGAAAATGTGATTACTCATTTTTCACTGTTAGTTTGGAATAATTTTGGGCGCATACTAATGTATATGAGTGGTTTATTGATCACAAAAAATAACGTTAAGGAACTTCAAGAAAATTAAAGTAGTACTGCATCAAAAGTTCAAACTTAATATCTAGGTGAACTAAGAAATTTTTTAGAGATATAGTTTGCTAGATCAAATGAAAGGTATCTAATGTCTCTTTACACTTGATAAGGTACATAAAGAAATAACTAGAGTGTGAGTTATTCATTTCTAAATTGCATCTAATCCCATGTTATCCCATCTTAGAATCATGTAGACCGATTCTTGGTACTCATTCTTTGGAGAGTGCGTAAATTGATTCACTAAGATTATCGCAAAAGCTATATCAAGTCGAATGTGTGACAAGTAGATCAACTTCTCAACTATAATTTTTGATATTGACTTTAGTCAACTGAATTTCCTTCTTTATTTTTGAATTTTATATTCGGATCAATAGGTGTTTCAATTGGACAACTACCACTTATTTCTGTCTCTTTCAGTAGATCTAGTACTTACTTCGTTTGTGACACCATAACATCTTCTTTTGATCTTGCTACTTTCATGCCAAGAAAATTTCATTTGACTCAAATCTTTGATCTCAAACTCTGAGGCCAACTGTTTTTTTTTTAAATTCTTCCAAGTCATCTCCTGTAAATATGATATTATCAACATACACTATCAGAATAGTTGTATTTCCTTCGTGAGAGTGTCGAATGAACATGGTACGATATGTTTGCCCTTGAGTGTACCCTTATTTTATTTTTATATAAATTGAGTAAACCTCTCAAACCAAGCTCTTAGAGATTATTTGATCCCGTAAAGAGGTTTCTTTAGCTTGCACACTCTAGTTCCATACCTTTCTTCAAAATCGAGAGGAGTATCCATGTAGACTTCTTCTTTGATCTTTTTTATTCAAAAAGGCATTCTTCACGTCTAGTTGTTGAATGAGTCAATCAAGATTAACAGCAATGGTCAGAAGAATGTTGATTGAATCCAACTTGGCAACTTAGGCGAATGTCTCAAGATAGTCAATCACATAGGTCTGAATGAACTCTTTTGTTACCAAACGTATCTTATACTTCTCCAGGACCCATCTGATTTAAATTTGATGGTGAACACCCATTTGTAGCCCATTATTTTCTTTTCATGTGGTAGTTCCATTATTTTCCAGTTTTCTTTTCTCTCAAAAACGTGTATCTTCTTGTAACACTCCGCTACTAGAAAGACTTAGAATTAGAAAGAAACCATTTTTGGAAATAATCAAATTTGGAAAGTTTGACAAAGTTAAGCTAAGTATGAGTTTTTGGTCAAGTTCAAACGACCATAACTCCTAGATCATGATGATTTAGGTGTAATATAAGATACCATAGAAAATATCTTTGAATTATCTTTCCAACGCCACCAAGTTTGATCAATTTCGAGTTCGTATGAGGGAGATATACCCATTTGAAGTTGGGATGTCTAGATAAGAAAAGTCAAAATCGGATTTTAGAAGGGTATTATGGTCTTTTCACTACCCAGTTAATTAAATTCGTTATTGGTAATTAATTCGGGGGGTCTCAACTGATTGGATTCAGTTTACGTTTTATCAAAATAAGCTAGAGTTTTGAGAGAAGAGAAAAGAAGAGGAGAAAGGAGAAGAAAAAAGCAAGGAATCACCAAGTTCTTGAAGAATTGCTTGTGGATTTCGCCAAGGATTGATCCCTACGAGGTATGTGAGATCACATAGCATTGGGTTAGTTCACCCACGCGCCAATCATGATTTATTTCAACGAATTTAGATTCTGGAAGGTTTAGAAATTGAGTTTTTGATGGATTTGTTTGAAGTTTCTATTGGGTTCTTGATTGTTAGAGTTGTTGAGGAGTTCTTGATTTAGATTCGTGAAATTAGATGTCATTTTGAGTATATTCTTGCATATTTTAGTTATGTAGTCGAATTTAATTGTTTGGGGAAAGAACCAATTGAATTTAGAGGGTTTAGAGTTGAAAAACGAGCAAGAAAAATCAGGGATTTTTTTGGCAGGGGCATGGGGCGCCGCGCCACTCAAGCGCCCCACTTCAGTGTCTAAAGTTTGGGCTCTGGGGAGCCGCGCCACTCAGAGCGCCCCAACCCAGACTCTGAAGTTTGGGCTCTGGCGCCCGACGCCACTCAAAGCGCCAGGTCTGCTACCCTTTCCCACTTTTTTCTGTTTGAGTTCCCTTGAAAAGTACCTATGTTTCCTAGTTGATTTCTATACTCTAAGGTACGTCTAAGAAACATGAAATCATCTATAACATGAGATTATGAGACTTGAATCCATAATTCAATTCAAGGAAAGTTAAGAGTCAAGTCAAGAGAAGTTCATAGAGTCTTCTAAGGGTCTTTTACAAATGTTTTAACTTTGTTTTAAAGACTTGAGTTTTGAGTTGAGTAAAGAGTAAAGATTTAAGTTCATTTCTTCAAAAGAGTATATCGGGACTATGTATTCCCAATGAGTAAATGTTTTCACATTTAAGCAAGAAAGGAAACTTTGATTTCCAAAAGGACCTTTGAGCTAGTTTTTCAGTAAAGAGTAAATGCTTTCACAATTAAGCAAGAGAGGAAACTTTGATTTCCAAGAGAGCCTTTGAGCTAAGTTTTGAGAAATTATCTCAAACCACATAAAGAAGATATGTTTTTAAACATAAGAGCTAGTATTATATTTTGGGAGTAGTATTGAGCACCGACATGGGGGAGAGTTCAGACAACTCCCGGCCCCCATAAATCATGTAGCCATCATGGGTAGAAAAGCGTCATACTTTTTAGATGATTCCTTAGTGCTTTTTAGCATAGACTAGTGGATCCACTTAGTAGTCAGGTTTTATGCCCTCGGCAAGGTATAGGACGGTCCTGGCAGCGTGAGGAAAAACGTTGTATCATCACAATAGCTCTTAAGTGATGGTTGTCGGTTAGGAAAACTCCCACAGAATAATATTTTGTATTCTTATATACACAGAAGTAAATTGTATTTTTATATACATTTCAGAGTTTATATTGTATCTTTGCATGCACACAGAGTTACTATTGTATTTCTAAATACATAGAGTTAATATCCATGTTTTAAAAAACTTTTCTTTATATTGCACTTATTTATACTGCTTTATATTGAAATGAGTTTCAGTTGAGTTGAGTTGAGTTGAGACCAGATTTGTTTTTCAATTCCTTTCAAGCTTATGTCTTGTTTTAGAATTCCCCTCACATTCTCGTACATTCAATGTATTGATGTCATTTGGCATGCATCTTTTCATGATGCAGATACAGGTAACCAGGATCAGCATCCAGCTCACCGTTGATTCTAGTTGAGCTTCAGAGTTATTAGTGAGCCTCCTTACTTCCGGAGGATCCCTTTTATTGTTTTCATTATGTTTAGTTCATTAGAATGTCGTGGGTCTTGTCTCGACGTCCATCTCAGTTGTTAGAGGCTTCATAGGCAGTTAGATGTTAGTTCTTTAGTCTTTTCATTTTCATTCTATTATGTTGAGACTTGAGTTGCCACTTTGGCTAGTGAATATTATTTTAATACATTCTCAGTTATCTTTGAGCTTTCAATTTACTTTTAAAAGTACAGTTATGGTGAGTTAAATCTTCCGTTGAGTAATTAAGTCAGGCTAAGGGTTCGTTTGGGGCCAGCAATGGTTCTCGAGTGCCAGTCCCTCCCAAGGTGTAGGCTCAAGGCGTGACACTCCTCTAGAATTGCCTCTGTCCACTTGTGAATTTCAAAGCATCCTGCACATTTTTTGGTATCTCCATTCAAGATAATTGAAAAAAAAGTTATATATAGGAAGGGGACAAGTTTCTATATGACACAAAATTTGACATGGGGTGGTTGTGACTTTTCTTACCCCTTTACGTTTGGCAATTGAAATATCAAGGTCTAAAGTAACAAGGGGAAAATCAGAATTAGATTCTAGAGAATTACCTCGTATATCAGTAAGAACTTGTAAGGTGGACATTTGGTTCTGAAGAGAGTCCTTAGTCTCCTTTCTTGGTTATGATTTACTCTCATGTAAACCTGTATCTTTTGATTGTTACATGTCATTGTCATTAATTGTATCATGAAAAAACTCAGCTATCAGAGTTTTCTTATTTTCATTATTTAAGTTGAGATCCCTACCCTTATCAAGGTTGTTATTACCAAAAGTACAATTTTTTTGTATCATAAAACTTGGATTTTTTTGTTACTCATATGTAAGGTCGAGAGAATCCTTACTATTTATTGAATCTTCACTATGTTTCTTTCTCTGAAGATGAGTTCCAAAAAATCATTGAGATTCAAAAAAGGTGACAGCCATTATGACAATAATATTTTTAGTATTGGGGTCATAACATTTATATTCCTTTTGACTAGGGGCATAACCAACAATAACACATTTTTAGCACGTGAATCAAGTTTACTCCTATTATGATCATGAACATGAACAAATACACTACGCTCAAAGACTCTCAAAGATAGATCAGTGGTCAATCTAAAAGTAGGGAAGTATGTCTTGAACATACTGAAAGGGGTTTTAAAGCCTAGAATACAGAAAGAAATCCTATTAATAAGATGGTGGATATCAAAAGAGCTTCTCCCAAAAGAAATTTAGGGACTCAACTTGTTGATATTAAGGCTCTAGTTACCTCCATAAGATATCTATGTTTTCTCTCTGCTACTCCATTTTGTTGGGGTGTATCAGGACATGGATGTTAGTGCACTATTCCCTTGGAAATGAAAATATTACCTAGATGGTCATTAAAATACTCTCTCCCATTATCACATCGAAATATTTGAATTTTCTCATGAAATTTTGTCTCTATCATCACACTAAAAGCCTCAAACATATGTTTTACTTCACTTTTATCTTTCAATAGGTACACCCAAGTTAGTCTAGCGTGAGCATTTATGAAACTCAGAAATCATATTTTTTCATTTACAGTTGCTATCTTAGAAGTTCCCCAAACATCGCTATGAATTAACTTAAAATATTTTGTGGCATGGTATTTTTATGAGAAAAAAGATGAACGTATGTGTTTAGCCATTTCACTAAATTCACACCGAAACAATTGAGATAACAAGAGTTTCAAATAATGAAAACTAGGATGACCAAATCTATAGTGCCATAACATGACTTTAGTATTATCAACTTGAAAAAATCCCAAACAAGCTGAATTAAAATTTACTGAAATGTCCCCATTTTCAAGAAAATAGAAACCTTCAGACTCTTTAGTAGTGACAATTATCTTCTCCGAGACTTTGTCCTGAAATATGCATAAAATAGAGTCAAAGATAGCACGACAATTAAAGTTTGAGTCAAGATGTTGATGGACAAGATTATGAGACAATTATGGAACATGGAGGACATAAAAAAAGTCAAAAGATGAGTTAGTTTGACTATCCCTTTTCCAGCAATTGCTAAGAAGGTACCATCGGCAACTTTAACCTTTTTATTTCCCGCTGAAGAAGTATAAGTTGAGAAAAAATGAGAATTCCATGTCATGTGATCACTAGCCCTTGAATCTATGATCTAAGGACTTATACCAGTTGAATTTGTACTCACAAAAACGCAAGGTGCATTACCTGTTTGGGAAAAACAATAAGTGAAAGTAGAAGAATCAAATTTACTGGTTTTGTAGTTGAGGTTGAAGAACTTGGAGGAATTTGTGCAGTAATTTTATTTGTTCCTTAGAGAATAATGACATTTCTAGAGTAGATTGTAGCTGGTTCTTCGCTGGTACACTAAAAGGCCCGACTGCCATGGTTGTCTACCTTTTTTGTTCCATCTAGGCGGTGTCCCATGGATATTCCAGTAAGTCTTCGAATGTGCCCATATTTTCTTGTAGAATTCACACCATGACTTCATTGTTGTCTTTGTCAAAATTTTGTTAATAGAACTGTCGGCTTCTATTAATGTCGTTGGGTGATGTAGCCCAATCAATGTTGTTGTAGTTACAAGAATAATCTTGTTCTTGTCATGTTGAAGTGTGTGACCATCTTATCTAAAAACTTAAGTGGTTAGAGAGAGCACTTTTATTATTTAATTATATTTTCAACACACCCCCTCACGTATGGGCCTGATTCTTTTTCATGGGGCCAAGCACGTGGATTATTTTTTTGATTTGGGTGGCAGTGGGATTCGATCTTAGATCATCTACCTGCTCTGGTACTACGTAAGTTTTGGTACCAAAATTGTACACTCCTAATTATCCATAGAGATACTTATAGTACAGAAAATAAACTAACTAGCAATAAGATCCCTTGATTCTAGGAAATTTGAGAATCAAGGGATGATTTTATTTAATCTAATATCCTACACTATTTAATAGCATATTAGATTTGATTTTTTCATATCAATTTAAACTCTACAAAATCATACGCCACTTAGATATTTACAAATCAACAAATAAGTTCTTCGGCTAAAGTTCGATTAAAAGCACGGAATGTATTTGCACCATCACCATCTTCAAATAAAGTATTTTTACGGTAGCATCATGTGGCGCATAGCAAAGCAACGTCCAATACACTGACAACTCCCGTCATATGAAAAGAGTTCAAAATCCAATTATGAATCCCTTAAAAAAGGATGGATCGAAATATAACCGCTACACCAAAACTAGATGCAAAGAACCAAACAGACTCATGTTACATTCTCAATATTATTTCACACATCATGAACCCTAAATTCCTGCAAGATTGCAGGCACTTTTAGACAAAGGACATGAAACAACTAGACCACAGCTAATGAGACGAAATCTTTGAACACATCAAATTAATAAGAAGTGAGAAAGATGGCCCATTACTTTAATTTCTTTCCAAAACAATAATGTGAACTAAATGAATAAGTCACAAACTGAGATATGGACATAAATTTTAGGAGCACAACAATGTGACAAATGGAAATTCAAGTCATGTGCATATGAATTGAGTAATTTTAGCTCGAACTTTATTAATGTGTAATTGAATTTAAACAAAGTAAATCAAATTATGAATTGAGTAATTTTAGCTCGAACTTTATTAATGTGTAATTGAATTTAAACAAAGTAAATCAAATAAATTATGGTAAAATCCTGAACTAGAATTTATCATCGTTTGGTAGCTGAATAAAAAACAAGTTATTCATGTATTAATTTTCGTACAATTTATACTATATTTGGTAGGTAGATATGAAATAAGTTATTCATATATAAAATTAATACGATATTTAATTGACAATTTAGAAACTAGTATAGCTAATAATACATGTATTGGGACATGACAATTTGGAAACACGTATAACAAAATAAAAGTTAAAGATATCGAATATCGATCCCGTCTTATCTCAGAATTGGGACGTAACAATTTAGCTAAGTATGTTACCCACTCTAGATATATCCCAAGGACTTGGCTAAGCATGGAGTTATAAATTACATACGAAATGTAACCAATATTTATTGAAAAAAGTAACTTTAAAGATTTGAGACCAAAAGTAGTTAGTGATGACCATAGAATAAGTTATTTCGGCTTAAGTTGGATTAAAAGCACAAAATATATTTGCTCTAGCACCGTCTTCTAATATAGTATTTTCTACGGTAACACCTTAGCAAAGCAACGCTCAGTACGTACACCAGTAACTCCCGACTTATGACAGGGGTTTAAGGCTCAATTACTAAATCTTTGAAAAAAAAATTAAAAAAATCAAAATATAATTACGACATCAAAACTAGATGCAAAGAACCAAGCAGACTCATGTTACATTCTCAATAATATTTCACACATTAGGAACCCTAAATTCCTCCTAGATTGCAGGCACTTTTAGACAATGGACATGAAACAACTAGACCACAGCTAATGTGAACACACCAGATTAATTAGAAGTGAGAAAGATGGAACATTGTTGTATTAGTAATGTTTGCATTAATTATACATAGATAATTTATTATACATTGTTAGGTTTGGTGTATTATAAATAACATGTCTTACATAAAAATATTTATTTACAAAAATACCCTTCATAATTATGGTGGAAAAGATGTAGAAAAAATTGAGGGGCAATAGGGTCTTTAATCATGCTAATGCGTACGTTAAAAGTTAAAACTCCTTGCATTAGTAATACCTAGAAATTCATGGTATTAGTAATACAAACCTTAATACACAATCTAATAGATTGTATAACTAATGCAAACATTGGTTATATATAACATGAACAAGTGTACCAAACAAGGTATTACTACTACACAAAGTTAATGTATGCATTATTTTTGCTAATACACTCTACCAAACGACACTTCATTGGTTGAGAACATTCACGAAATAAGTACATATAATTGAATTTAAACAAAGTAAATCAAATAAATTATGTAGAATCCTGAACTGGAACCCATAGTTGGATAAGAAACAAGTCATTCATGTATTAATTTCTGTATAACTTATACGACGTTTGGTAGGTAGACTGAAAATAAGTTGTTCATGTATAAAATCAATACAATGTTTGGTTCACAATTTAAAAATTCTGAATCCGCATAACTAATATATGTATAATTAGTTATGAGAAAATTTATCTATTATTTTATGGAGGATATATAGAAAGTGAAACAACTAATACATGAATAACTTATCTCTGTGCATAACTAATACTTGCATGAGTTGCATTAATACACATAGTTTTCACTCATAAGTAATCCCTTCATTGCTAATATACTTGCATGCATAACTCTAATCAGCGACCAAACGACTCCTAATATCAAATTTTGAATCTATCTCAATTTGATTTTGTCTAGCAAAAAAACATGTTTACATTATCCACAACATAGGGATCAAAGTGATCAAAAGGACTATAGTGTTATGCAGGTCATGGGAGATTAATTTTGACAGTGATGTGGTGATAAAAAAGGAGATGAATGTACTTATTTTTCCTTTTCTAAGATGAGTTTGTTCATGTACAAGAAAACATCACATGTTCTTTTTTATTTATTTGATAACATTATATTATTTATAATGTATTTATGTACTCTAATTAACCCTCCATGTTTAGATCCATCATGATCAACAACTTCCAACATTACAACATACAACTAATGCTACAATCCTCCTTAAAAAAAAGTAATAGTAGCACGGTGTGGTGCATGAAGCATCCGTATCCAAGAATGTATAATATAAGCCAAAGGCAGAGCTAGTATAGCTTACGGTTCGATTCGACCGAGCTTAAGTAACTTTGATTTAAATCTGATATCTATCTTAAGAAATTTGAACTTATAGAAAATGCTAATTTAGAATACATTAACTTAAAAGGAATAAATTTTCGTACTCATAAAATTCAAATTTAGGCTTCACTTTTAATATAGGCAACACCTCCTCAGGCAAGTATCAATGATTGATCCACAACTCAAATTTTTACCATTTAAGTCACACCGAAACAAATTTAATATTGCTCGAAGACTCGATTAACTAATGTTACAAGCCTACAAGGGTGAAAATTGAATAGCAAAAGCTTAAAGAGGTTTGGCTGACACGAAACCCAAACAAAAGAAAGATAAAGAGGCAATCACTCACATTATGATATGAAAATATAAACTTACGTCTTACTAAAAAAAAATTATTGCCCGTAAGGAAAAAAAATAATTAAAGACACAAAATAGGGACAAAGGTGCAAACGACCTCATTAAGAAGGCTGTCATTGCTAGCCAGCCTAAAGTGGGACCAGCTAGCGTGTTATTCAATTATTTCACAAGGTATTATTTTTTATATATATATATATATATATATATATAAAATAGAAGTCGATCTAGGATTTAAAAATGACGAGTTCAACATTAAGGTCTTTAGCATTGAACACATTTTACTTTAGGAATAATGGATTCAAATTTAATATTTGTCAAAAATGTTGTGATCTAGTTTTTTATATATACATCCTAAAACTCGCACACAAAAAACATCTTTAAAAAATAGACATAAATAAAATAAACATATGATTATTTCAATTTCTGTATATCATCTATTTTCAAAGCACTTAGCAAACTCGTGTTCATATAATAAGACCACACGCACTCTAAACTCACACTCTAGATCCTAGATTTTGCCTCTATCGAGAACTCATTACTCGGCAGAGATTTTCTTCAACAAGAACAAACTGTTGTTGCAAGCACTACAGCAAAAACAACTTTTAACAGCAATAAATATACACATTAACAAAGAGTGTTAAAGTTTTTGTCAACATTAATTAATTGTCATTAGATTCAATGTCACTATAAGCTTTAGCGACATTTACAAAGAGCACCAATTATAGCTAAAAATACATATTTAGCGGCAATTAAGCTATTGCCGGTAAGATCATTTTTGGTGTAGTGAAGTGATCACGCATGATATTCACTAATCGGGCACTATGAACACTATGAACTAAAAGCACATGTCTATAAATCGCAGAGAGGTAAAATAAGAAATGAGGATTCATATAGCCGACCCCAACTTGTTTAGGAGTGAGGCGTAGTTGTCGTTGCATAGAGGCAAAAGACAATGCACGAAAAACGGTGCAGCACAATTTACCGTTAAATTTAAGAACAAAGTTCATCTGGATAGTTGAATTACTTCACTCCACCTAATGAGCAAATACAACAATACAACTATAGTGCATATTCCTCTCAAAAGATGCATTCATTGAATAGAAAATCTCATAGAATTTAAATATTAGAAGCACTAAGTGCCATAACCTTGCATTGTTCATTCATGGCTAAGAGTTGTGCTTCTTTCTTGTCAAGAAGAGTTGTCAACTTCACATTTTCTTCTATAAGCTTTTGGACTTGAACCTCTTTCTGCATTTTCTCACTCTCCAATTGAGTTGTCTTTGCAGCTAACCTGGTTCACATAAAACAAACTGAGTACAAATTTTTTGCAGATATGGGACTTTACTGTCTGTTATAATTACTATAATACACTCTTTCATGTAAAGAATGTATTATACAACTCCATCTGTATAAAGAATGTATTATACAACTCCATCTGTATAAAGAATATTTTCTAAAGGATCGCTTGGTTACCGGGATTACTATACTAATCCCTAACCTTCAGGGTGGCCCAGTGGTTTGGGCTTGGGACTTCCATGTTGGAGGTCTCAAGTTCGAAACTCGTTGCCAACAAAGGAAGGGGTTCGCCTTCTAGGTCGAGCTCGTCGCACCGGGCTTGGCTAGTGAGGGTTACCTCTCTTATGTGGTTTGCGAGTTATTGCATAGGAGCGAGGGTTTTACCATGTGCGCACCAAAGGGTAGTGGCTGTGGGTTTCCCTTGTCATCAGAAAAAGAAAAAAATTACTATACCAATCCCGGTACTAATTAAATTTGGGATTGCATTTACCCACCATATGGTTATTGGTTGTACAAATTTTATACAAGAATCTTGGTGTTATCTATCCCATAAAGGAGGTGGGATGTGGGATAACCTTGTTTTGAACCAAAAAAACTCTCAGACTGCTGCAACAAAGCAAGCTTCAGAATGAATCTAATGGAAAGCCACTAGATGTGCTCAGACATCTGTTCTGGTGCATCTATGAGTATGAGATACAAAGATTTATAACACTATTATCATGATTAGCAAAGCGGAGTTTAAGAGAAGCCCACGACAACAGTTGTAAGAGCAGGTAGCCCGATAGGACCAAAGGATAAGGAGCACAAAGTTCAAACTCATACTAGCTCAAATACTGATAGGACCAAAGACATGCTCTCTGTTTCAGAACACTGATGAATTTTATCAACTAACCTAAAGAACTGCACCATTTGAGTTTAAATCTGGCTAGATAATTCTTCACTTGGCCAGTACGGGCGAAAGGGAACTCTTTGCCCAGTAAACCAAGTACATCCAGATTGAAGTAGTGGATAAACCAGATCATCTGGCAAATTGTAAGAGTCAAGATTGGTGTTGGACATTTTCGAAGCAATTACTTTACTGAAGGACTTCCACCAAATCTGTCTTGGAAGGTGGAGACCTGGGATTTCAACAAGACAATTTTCCTCACCTGTCGGTGCAGGAGGACTTTCTTCAGGGTACTTTTACTGAGGAAGAAGTTTATAATGTCATTAGTAGTTAGCAGGAGATGAGACTCCTAGACGGATGGATTTTCTATGGCATTCTATCAAAAATGGTGTATATCATCAAGGAAGACATAGTGGTGGCTTTATTTCACTTTTATCATACTGAGAAGTTAGAGAAGAACTTCTTCAGTGCTTCTTTTATTGCTCTTATTCCTAAGAAATAAGGAGCAGAAGAATTGGAAGGAGTTCGGACCAATTACTTTGATTGGGAGCTTCGACAAGATTATTGCACACTCCTTACTGAAAGATTGAAGAGAGCCATTGGCGAAGCTTGTTGGTGATACTCAAATGACTTTCATCAAAGGAGGCAAATCATGGATGTCGTGTTAATTGCCGATGAAATTTCGGACACCAGACAGAAACAAGGGAAGCCTGGAGTCATCTGCAAGTTAGACTAAGACATATGATCATGTTAATTGGGAGTTCCTATTTAATCTTTTAAAGGCTTTGGGATTTGGTAATAAGCGGATAAAATGGATCCAAGTGAGTATTTCAACTGTGAGATTTTCTCTGATTATCAATGGAATCCCGGAAGGCTTTTTCCAGGCTTATAGAGGATTAAGGCAATGGGATCCCGTATGCCCCTTTCTTGTTATCCTTGTTATGGAGTGTATCAGTAGTATGTTGAAGGTGGAAGAACAAACAAGGTGGATCCAGGGCTTCAGATAATAGGTGTCAAACAGACAATTTTATCACCCACGTTAATGCAGATGATACCTTAGTTCTAGTGAGGCAGAAGGGGCTCAATTCCTGAGGCTGAAGGATTGTCAGGTCTTCACATTAGTGTTACTAAGAGTCACTTGGTTCCAGTAAATGTAGTACAGAATTTACAGAGTTGGCAGCAATACTTAAGCGTAACAGTGGGAGCTTGCCAACAGTATATCTGGAACTTCCTTTAGGTGCCAAATTACAAAGCTTCAGTGATGTTACCATTTCAAAAAAATATTCAAAGCTTCAATAATATGGAAGAATATCCTGTAGAACTCTGATAAAAGACTCGCTAAATGGAAAAGACAATACTTATCTTTGAGAGGCAGGTTGGCTTAATAGTATTTTGGACTCATTTCCTACATATACAATGTCTCTTTCTCCAATGCTTGCCAAGGTGGAAAATAGACTAGATACTATAAGAAATGAGTTTCTCTGGAGGAGAAACAAGGAGAAAAAAGAATTCCACCTATTTGAATGGAGGATAGTCCAGTTGAACAAGAAGCAAGGGGAATGGGAGTAAGAAATCATAGATACCAGAATAGGGGCATACTCTTCAAGGGGTTATGGAGATTCAATCAAAATGAAGGAGCGTTATGGAAAGTGGTGGTTACCAAAAATTATGGAAGAGAGCATAACTGGAGTACCAAAATTACTAACTCAGCCCATGGAGTGGTCAGTGTTTGGAAACATATAAGAAGTTTTTGGGATGACCTTGGTAGAAACACGAATTTTGGTAGGTAATGGTGGCAACACTCTTTTTAGGCATGATGCATAACACTCCCCTCTGAAGGAATTATTTCCAGATCTTTATAATTAAGTGAGGCATACCCATCATACTACCGCACAATGTAGATCTAGTACTGGTGGGAGTTGAGTTTCAGGAGAAATTCCAATGACTGGGAAGTGGATAGGCTCTCTTCTTCTTCTTCTTCTTCTTCTTCTTATTTTTTGATGAAGTGGATTGTAAGTATGTTCAATTAGAGGCGAAGTTAGCGGTTACGGCACCTTTTGAACGCCTGTATGTTGAATTGGCGGGGATAAGAAATTGTATGGGCTAGTCTCAAGGCAAGAGAAAGGAGGACCCGTGACCTAGACCAAGTGAAGTGCATCAAGGACGAGAGGGCAAAATACTTGTGGAGCAGGCACTCTCATAAGATGACAGTCATACTTTCATGAACTCTTGGACGAAAAGGGGAACAGAGACATTGTGCTGGGGAATTTAGAACACTCTGAGAGGCGTTGCGATTTTGGGTATTGTAGGTGTATAAAGGTTGAGGAAGATAAGGGTGTCATTCATAGTTGTGTAGGGGAAGAGCAACTGGGCTATATGAGATCCTGTTGGAATTTTGGAAAAGCGGCAGGTAGGGTAGGTGCAGGGTGGTTAATTGAGTTGTTTATTGTCGCTTTTAAGACGGCAAAAATGTCCGAAGAATGGAGGTGGAGTACAATGATCCCATTGTACAAGAACAAGGATGACACTTAAAATTGAAACAACTATAGGGGTATCAAGCTCCTAAGCCACACTATGAAAGTAGGGCGGTGGAGATAAGGGTGAGAAGGGGTGTAGCTATTATCGTGAACCAATTCGGATTCATGTCGGAGCGCTTAACTACAGAAGGCATTCATCTTGCAAGGAGATTAGTGGAGCAATATAGGAAGAGGAAGGACTTACACATGGTAATCGTCGACCTAGAAAAGGCTTACGACAAAGTACCAAGGGAGGTTCTATGGAGATGCTTGGAGGCTAAAGGGGTACCTGCGGAAAGAAATGCTAGATGTTTTGAGAGCAAGAGTTGTTACCTTCAAAAGATCAAACTAAATTGTATCAAGCTTTTTTGCTTCTGGTGCAAGCAGATGTATTTAGAGGACACTGAATCCATTATAGATATCCGAGGTTCCTGTTAGGATTCAGATTCAGATTCAGTTTTCTTACTTTTTGACAAGCTGTGTAAATATGGTTTTAGGGTAACTCATGCACTGGTTCAATGAATATACACAAATGTTACCTTCTCAAAAAAAAAAAGGTACCTGCGGCATACACTAGGGCGATCAAGAATATGCATGATGGATCCAAGACTCGGGTAAGGACAGCGAGAGGAGACTCGAAGTACTTCTTAGTTGTGATGGGGTTGCACCACAGATCAGCTCTTAGCCCGATTTTGTTTGCCATGGTGATGGATGAATTGAAGCGACATATCCAAGGAGAGGTGCCACAATGTATGTTATTTGCGGATGGCATAGTTTTAATTGACGAGACTAAAGATTTGGAGACAAACCTTGGAGTCTAAAGGTTCCAGTTGAGCAAAACCAAAACAGGATACTTAAGAGTGCAAGTTCTATAATATGACACATGAGGCTAGCGTGGAGCAAGGCTTGATACACAAGAAATCAAAAAGAGATGAGGTTTCAGGATCTTGGATCTATTTTCCAAGGAAATGGAGAGATTGACGATGATGTTACACATCATGTTGGTGCAGGGTGGATGAAATAGAGGCTCCCACCTGGAGTCTTGCGTGATAAGAAGGTACCACCAAAAATTAAAGGCATGCTCTATAGGGTGGTAGTTAGACCAACTATGTTACATGGGGCGGAGTGTTGGCCAGTTAAAAACTCTCATGCTCAGAAGATGAAAGTTGTGAAAATGAGAATGTTGTGATGGATGTGTGAGCATACTAGGAGGGATAGGATTAGAAATGAATTTATCTGAGGCAAGGTAAGGAGGCTTCAGTGGAGGACAAGATGCAAAAAGCGAAGCTGAGATGGTTTGGGCATGTGAAGAGGTCATGCACGGATGGCAGAGGTGTGAGAGGTTGTCTATGGATGGTTCCAAGGGCTGTAGAGGTAGCCCAAAGAAGTATTGGCACTATTGGGGAGAGGTGATTAGACGGGACATCACGCGATTTTAGCTTACTAAGGACATGATTGTAGATAAAAGGTTGTGGAGGACACGAATTAGGATAGAAGGTTAATAGGTAGTAGATCATTTTCCTTCCATAATAGTAGTCGTAGTATTACTCTTGTAGTTTCTTGTCCCTCAATTTCTATTACTACTTGTTGTTTCTTGCATTTTTCTTGTCGTATTATTTTGTTGTAATTACTGTTCAAAATGATTTGTCATATGATTTCTATAGTATTTTGCCTTAGCTTGTTCACTTCCATTATTTCTTTTGTCCTACTATTTTGGATTGTTTTTCCTTGAGCGGAGGGTCTACCGAAAACAACCTCTACCACCAAAGAAGGGGTACACTCTATCCCCAGACCCACTATGTGGAATTCCACTGAGTATGTTGTTGTTGTTGTTTAAGTGGATCGGAAGTGGATAGGTTCTCACAACTCATCAAAAAATTGGAAAGCTTCAAATTCCAGGAAATGGTAGTTGACTGGCTAGTATGGGTTCCACAAAGTAAAGGTACCTTCTCGGTCAGCAGCTGCTACAAATTCCTACTGACCTCCAATACATTGGATCAGAATTACAGCTTCTAGCCTTGGAGGCAGATATGGAGATCCAGGGCACCATACAAGGTGACATGTTTTTGTTAGACTCTCACATATGAAGCACTTCTTACACAACAGTCCTAATAGAGAAGGGGCATAGCTATTTATAGTAGATGTATACCTTGTGAAAAAGAATAGCGATGCTAATCATGTATTTCTGCATTGTAGCATCACAACTCAAATGTGGAATCCGTTTTTTAACATTTTTCAAGTTAAGCTGGGTGATGCCTAGGACTATCAAACAAATGCTGCATTGTTGGACTGGTAAGGGTATTGGGAAGGAGAAAAGAAAAATCTAGGAGACCATTCCTTCATGCATATGGTGGGTGATTTGGAAAGAAAGGAATCAACGATGTTTTGAAAGCAAATATGAAAATATACATAAATTGAAATATAAATGTGCATCTTTTTTAGTTTTAGGTGTAGACTAGAAGATCAGCAGTCAGCAGTCAGCACACAGCAGATAAAATGTTAAGACTTTCTCAACGTCCTAGAGTGATGTAAAGGAACTGATTCCGCACAAACTTTGTGCTTCACTGCTTCTGTTTATAAAATCTTACCAACAACAGCATACCCAATGTAATCCCACAAGTAGGGCTTATAAAATCTTACCATTCTCAAAAAAATTGTAAAAGATGACTTATCACTACTTTCATAGTTTCATTAGTTCTGTGCTTTTACAAATGGATCAAAGAAGAGATTTTACAAACCTGCACTCAGCCCTTCTTGTTCCAAGTTTTGTACCCTAGGAAATGTCATAACGCTAGTCTATATTCAACCTTAAAACCTTTGCACTAAAAAAAGGATGATTCCTCATTCTTAATCCAAGTGTTCCATTTCATTTTATATCGTTTTTGTACATAAAGACATTGCAAATTAATTATAACCCACTACACCAGATAACATTCTGGTGTCGTGGAGAATATGGCTGGAAAAAATGGTTAGACATAAATTCAAAGTCTCAAATAAATTGATAACTTGATCAGAAAACATGTGCATAATGTTAGGTGCATACTTAGATTCTAACCCTATTGATTCAGAAAGGTGTGCTATAAGATATTGAAAGGTATATACTCTTGGTAAACTGCATTGCAAGTATTAAGACATATCATCAAGCAACATATTACGCAGTAGTCTCTTCTGACATCACAGGCACACTGACCATTATTACTCAGAGAACATAAATAAACAGCTATATCATCATTATATGAAAACAGAAATTCTGTTCACCAGCGAAAGGGATACACTGACCGTTCAAAAAGCCTTTCAATTGTCTGGAATTGTTTTTCTGATGACAGCAGAGTTTCTCTGACACTAATGAGACTACTGACATAGGATTTCAGAGATTCGAAATCTCTCTTAACACAACAAAGCTCCTGCTCATTTTCTGCAGCTCGCTGCCTCTGTCTAGAAGTTTCTTCGACCAAATCTTCAACTCTCTGGCGCATCTCATTCAAGATACAATTTGTACCCAAAGCAAACCTTTCCATCTCTTCTAACTTAGTAGACATGTTTTCAATCTGAAGTGCCCTTCTTTGAATCTCTTCCTGACCTATTGTTACCTTCTCCTTCTCTAAAGCAGTTTCAGATTCAGCCATTATAACCCTCTTGACAAGATTTTCCATAACATATGTAACCAATTGTACACTTCTGAGTAATTCACTCCTATAAGATCCATCTTGTTCATCAAAAGAATCTTGTGTACTTGTAAGTCTAATCAATGCTGCTTCATCAGCATCATCAAAAGACGAGAGATCTATGTCCCTTGACCAACTGGACAACGGTACACCATTTTTATCTATAATCCCTACTCCATATAGTTCTTTTATACCGCATGACGTAGAGGCCAAATCAGGAACAGCCATGACTCTGGCTTTAGTTTTCAAATACATCACTAATGTTGCAGCAGTTCTGACTCTTCTCCAAAGAACATTTAACTCTTTCTTTGTATCTTCTTCTGACCCCTGAATACAAGTTTTTACATCTAATAGTTTTGCTTGCAAGGCCTCAACATGGGACTGGCTTTCCTCCATCTCTTGCTTCCAACTAACATGTGTTTGGCTCAGTTGGTACTTCAAATCTGAAAGATCAATATCTTCCTCAACTGCCATTACCTGTGTTGTAAATTCAAATTAGGAACTTAGGTCATTAATAAAGATCTAACAATACTAGTTAGTATCAACAAGGACAGCACAGTTGGACGAAAGAATCTCACTAAGACCATATCAGAAGACTAAGGTGTTGATTAAAAGCAAATACCGAATAAGACAGTAATTTTGACTAAAACTGTACTATCTTTGTCACCCGCTACATTCCTTCCTTTCCATTTCCTTCTAACCAATCAACTCGTAACTTCAATCACCACAACACAGTTCTTGATATTCAGATAATGCATCATAAATGCATGAACAAGTTCATTGCAGCGCAATGCACTTCCAACTTAAGTCATCAAAATACAAAACACAATTTATAACAGACATACAATGCATAAATTTTACTGTAAGATGAGAAGAAAAAAATTACATATTCTCCCTAGAGAAAACAGAAAATTTGCACATAGAAACTAGGTAAGACAAAAAAGGAAACTACACTAACAAGATAGTGCCTCTTATACGCAACTTCTATTAGTGTTTCTTTGACATCAAATTTCAGAAATTCATACTGTGAATCAACAGCAACAACATACCCAATGTAATTCACAAGTGGATCTGAGGAGCGTAGGATGTATGCAGACGTTAACCCTGCCTTTGAATCTATAAGATATATATTTATACTACAGTTCCAGATAAACTCTTAGCAAAAGACACCATGAGAGCACACCAATTCATAGCCAAATCAACCAGTTGCATAACCAAGCGAAGAAACTAAAAATGTTTTCCTTTCTTGTTCAAGAAGTAAAAAAGGTTTCTATTTGCAGTGAGTTCAGACAATACTAAAGACAGCACTTTGAGCCCACCCCAACTTCCAATTTGGCTTCTTTAACGAATCCAATAAAACTCCAAGACAGAAACTTTATAGTTTACAAAATGTTTCACTTAGCAGTGAGTTCAGACAATACTAAATACACCATTTTGAGCCCATCGCAACTTTCAATTCGGCTTCTTTAACAAATCCAATTGAACTCCAAGACAGAAATTTAATAGTTTACGAAATGTTTCATTTGGCAGTGAGTTCAGACAATACTAAAGACACCATTTCTAGTCCACCCAAACTTTCAATTTGGCTTCTTTAACAAATTTTATAGAACTCCAAGAAAGAAACTTTATAGTTTACGAAATGCTTCATTTAGCAGTGAGTTCAGACAATACTAAAGACACCATGTTTAGTCCACCCCAACTTCAATTTGGCTTCTTTAATGAATCCAATAGAACTCCAAGACAGAAACTTTATAGTTTACGAAATGTTTCATTTAGCAATGAATTCAGACAGTGCTAAAGACACCAATTCTAGTCCGCCCAAACTTTCAATTTCTCTTCTTTAACTAATCCAATAGAACTCCAAGACAGAAACTTTATAGTTTACGAAATGTTTCATTTAGTGGTGAGTTCAGACAATACTAAAGACACCATTTTTAGTCCACCCCAACTTCAATTTGGTTTCTTTAATGAATCCAATAGAACTCCAAGACAGAAACTTTATAGTTTACGAAATGTTTCATTTAGCAATGAATTCAGACAATACTAAAGACACCAATTCTAGTCCGCCCAAACTTTCAATTTATCTTCTTTAACTAATCCAATAGAACTCCAAGACAGAAACTTTATAGTTGACTAAATTTTCATTTAGCAGTGATTTCAGACAATACTAAAGACACCTTTTTTAGTCCACCCCAACTTCAATTTGGCTTCTTTAATGAATCCAATAGAACTCCAAGACAGAAACTTTACAGTTTACGAAATGTTTCATTTAGCAATGAATTCCGACAATGATTCTAGTCCGCCCAAACTTTCAATTTCTCTTCTTTAACTAATCCAATAGAACTACAAGACAGAAACTTTATAGTTTACGAATGTTTCATTTAGCAGTGAGTTCAGACAATACCAAAGACACCATTTCTAGTCCACCCAAACTTTCAATTTGGCTTCTTTAACAAAAAATCCAATTGAACTCCAAGACAGAAACTTTATAGTTTACGATATGTTTCATTTCACAGTGAGTTCAGACAATACCAAAGACACCATTTCTAGTCCACCCAAACTTTCAATTTGGCTTCTTTAACAGAAAACTCCAAGACAGAAACTTTATAGTTTACGAAATGTTTCATTTAGCAATGAGTTCAGACAATACTAAAGACACCCATTTCTAGTCCACCCAAACTTTTAATTTGGCTTCTTTAACTAATCCAATAGAACCCCAAGATAGAATCTTTATAGTTTATCCCTCCCTCAAATATCTAAACCACCAAGAAAAAAGAAAAAACCCAACTTTTCCCAAAAGAGCAAACATAATTTTATCATAAAAATCATATCAAGATCATGAACAAAGAACAAAATTGATATTAAACCCTTCCTACTGTCACCCAGCAAACTCCCAACAGCAGTAGTACCACAACAAACAAACAAAAATCCCACAAAAATTGGATTCAGCTACATAAATCTTCTATATTCTTTCCCCCATTTCATTCTCTAATGCTCAATAATATTTGGGGTTTTTCTTTTTTTGGAGAAAGATTATCATTCCCAAATACCCATTTCATTTTTTCACCTCTAATACTCAATAATTAAGAAAAATTGAACCAAATAGACAGGAGATCAAGAAAAAATTAGCAGGTAGATTAAAGAAAAAGTACATAAATTTTATAAGAAAATTTCCAAAAAGCATAGAAAAAGAGTCACCTTGTAAAATTTAATGAAAAAATTGAAAATTGGGAGCTTCAGATGGGCTATGGATGAAGAAGAGAAATTCGGACAGATGAAAAATGAATACAATGACACTGCTTTCCAACACGCGTTGTCTGGAGGATGGCTACCAAATGAATTTGCTGTTTTTTTTTTTTTTAATTGTAAATAGGAAAGGTGATTAGGAGAGTAATTTTTCGTCGCAAGGTGAAAGTTCACGTAGTTAATTGAGCTATTAACACCTTATTGGGTTAGTTGTTGCTTGTTATATAATATTGTATTGTTAAATTCATGTTCGATAACATGAAAAATCTCATTTTATGTAATGATTGATTTTGTCTGATTGTAGAGTTATTTTAATATATTTTTTTATTGATTATTTTATTATTTTATTTTATCTTTTTATAATATCTCTATTGTATATCCAATTTTTCTTGTAGGTGTATCTTTCAAATTATCGATGTGTGGTATTATGTAATAATGGAAAATGGTACAATTTATCCAAATATTGTATTTATTTAAAGAATACAGTATGACGGAATATAATATAATGCAATACTATACAATATTATACATTATAAAATAATATAATCAATGGGCGATTCAAAATTTTCATTCAGGGATTCGGTAAAAAAAATAGTGTTTTGAGAATTGAACTTCGAAGCTAAAAGTGAATTTTGAACTCGTAAACCACTAATCTAACATTTGCTTTTGTGTGTAGGGGATTCAAAACCTATGTATTTATATATATTTTTAAAGTTACTTATAGAATGTAATATTTTGTCAAGGGGGTTAAGGTGAACACTCTCAGTTTCCTCTAAATTCGCCCCTAATAACAACCATACAAATAAAGTGTAAGATTTCTCTGTACAAAAGAATTTTGAAAAAATGTTTTAAAGTTAATTTTATCATAAAGTTTTAATACAAGGTATTATCTAGAAAAATTAAAACGACGTGTAAAAAGAACGACTAGCATATTTTTAGACTGACAAGTATCTAAAAAAAAACACAAATTTCATATCAAAATGGAAACTAAAGAATATTATAAAATAAAGCACAATTTTATACGAAAGGCGTGTTTGATGACAACACCGCTCGAGAGAAAAAATTGTGATGCCTATTGGACTTTATCATATGAGATTTATTTGTTTGTTTTGTTAAATTGTTATTGTAGGACTAGAAGTATCATCTCGAAGAGTCTTGCTAGTAAATGTCTCTTTTTTTAGCATTTAATTCATATTTTATAGTAATTTAAATTTACAACTTCGCATTATACAAAACGTTAAAAATTAAAGTAAGTTTTTTTTTTTATTAATAACTTCTTACTTTTGTGTTTCGTTATTATTTTAAGAAAATGATACCATAGATAGAGGTAACCTTGACCGATCGGCCATATGGTTGACAAATGGCTCTTTTCTCCCCGTAAGAAAAAAATAAATGGAGGAAACTTTAGAAATCTACTCAGTTTCACATAGCCTATTCATTTTAATTCTTCTTCTGTAAACTAGTAAACATATTCAAGTGAGCATTTTCTTATTGGATAAATCAGAAATTGAACCGTTAAGGGCCAAAAATTGATAAAAAATAATCTTATTGGTTTAGCATATTTAAAAACCAAAATTCGATAAATCAAACTGACCGATGCTCACCCCTAATTATAGGGACACATTTTAAAGTCATGAGGACATCGATTCAAAACGGGCAATATTACTCGTGTGTTGAGGTGTTACATATGGTATCATAATCACTCCAACCAAACCTCAAGGAGGATGTTGAGTCATTAGGGGTATATGTGACGCTTGGATGAATCTCACATCAACAAAATACGTGCGGGGAGATCGTACTAAGTATATAAAAAAGTAAGCCTTATATATATCTCACTTTACCTCCTTACCATTTGAGTTTAAGAAACGTTTTAAAGTGAGTAAATATCTCAAAAGATCATTTAATTATGAAAAATTATGTACAATAATCATTAAACTTTGTTTTGTATCAATAAAATCACTCAACTTAAGGTTTATATCTTGTAAAATTACTCAACCAAATTTATTATAATAAAATCACAATTTACATTCTTAGCATTTGAGTTTGAGAAACAATGCCCTTCATATTTGAATTTCATTAACAATGCAAACAAAGAAGTCCAACTTATTGTGAATTCGTTCGGTCATTAATATCATTTTTTCATAATTCTATTTCAACAAGTTGGTTTTGTATACATGACATTAGCACTTCTAAGAAAACAATATCTCATTTAGATTAAAATAATACATTGATTGATACACTTATATCTCGCTAGCCTTGAGATTACAATAATATATTTAGTGAAATTTCATTAAATGAAGTCTGAGAAGGATAAAGTGTAAGCGAACCTTACCGCTACCTTATAAAGGTGGAGAGGTTATTTTCAATCCCCTTAGTCGTGAGATCAGAAAATACTATTGATTCATTTCTCGTATTGTTATATAACTTGAGGATCGTTTTTGACATTTAAAAATATATGCAATAAAATAAATTTATTTTTAGTCATTGATTTAAAATAGAGAGGATGTATGGTTTCATTCAAAATGTGAAGGGGTATTGATTTTTAAATGCAAAATGTTAATGGTAAAGTGAGTTTTTTCATATAGTTGAGTGATTTTATAAGGAAAAAGTCCTGTGTTGAATGACTTTATTGATATAAAATAAAGTTTAATGATTTTTCTTTTTATGACAAGGGAAACCCGCAGCCGCTATCCTTTGGGTGCGCACAGGGTAAAACCCCCGCCCCTTTGCAAAAGCTCGCAAACCACATAAGAGAGGTAACTCGCACTAGGCAAGCCCGGTGCGACGAGCTCGACCCAGAAGGCAAACCTCTTGGCTTTCCCTGGCAAGGGGTTTTGAACTTGAGACCTCCAGCATGGAAGTCCCAAGCCCAAACCATTGGGTCACCTCGAAGGGTAAAAAGTTTAATGATTTGGCTATATAATTTCTCATAATTAAGTGGTCTTTGAGATATTTATACTTTTGAAGTTTTATAGGACTAGGCCCAAAACGAATAATATCGCTAATAGCTTGTACTGTTATAACATTTCAATGGTTCGTCAGTGGGTGTGGGATTGGTTAATGCCACAAGGATCATAGTCAATGCGAGAGAGTGAAATCAAATGTATTTATTGTAAAAGGTTGCATTGAAATTTAAGTTTTTAATTGATAATGCATTTCCAAATTTGTGAATGTACTCTTAGAAAATGATTATATTTGTCCTTCGTCATACTTTATTGATATATTTGCCCGTGTCATCCAACTTTAGATACATATTTACCTTTGGACTGCTAAGTCGCATGTCCCCACTTTTATTATCATATGTGGTACCTATGTGACATGTCTACTAGAATATGCATATTTATTTCACTTAATATTTCCTTTTAATTTTATATTATATCCAACAAAATATTAATTATACGTACTGAGCAATTTAAAGCTCAGTTTCATATTTCTTTTGGAGAAATTTCAACACAAAATGTAGTAGCAAGTTGGCCACATTAATATTATTTACATATTAGATCATTTTCATCATATTATATTACCATTTTTAGCACAAATAACTAACCACATAAAATGTCATGACCCAATCCACCGGGTCGTGCGGGTACCTATACACTAACACCTAAGTAGGAGAACTCTCATATCCCAATAGTTAGAACATGCGGAAGATTAACGAAAAATGAAGATAAAAGAAATCATAGGGTTTTCATAAATAACACTTTTAAACAATTTTGGGTTGAAATTTGTAAAGTAACTAACACCCCCAAGAATCTAGTCTAAACAGGTACAAGAGCTACTAGGAGTACAACTGGACAAAATAAATAAAAGACACAGCTCCCACCATGCGTAAGGAAAGGTAGAAGTTGTTGGAGATTTCTTCATCTTCATCTAAGAAACATCACCAACCTGCATCCAGACTATGTCAAAAAGACATAGCAAGAGTAGTGTCAGTACAAACCACACGTACTGGTAGACATAATCGCTCAACCCGATGCCCACCACCTAACATAAGAAAACAACCAGCAAGAACATGCAATAAACCACTCGTTTCTCCACCTTTACCCTCTTGAAAACCTCAAAATTACACTAGTATTCTAACTAATAAACACCCTCTCAGTCAACCTACTTACTAGGTTCTTGATCATATACTAAACATTCTAACACATAGAATAGTCCCCAATACAATTACAAGCATTCCGACTAACCGCTCCCGTCATACCCTTACTTCCTCTTCATATTACTCCGTCAAGGCCACATAGTACATTACGTCAAGCATTCTAACCCTTAAACACAAATCCTTTTCTTCAAACTGAAATCCACATAAGCACTTACATCACGTATACTACCCCTACTCTTCGCCATTACAACACATAACACCATTTACTCGGACATTAACAATTCTTGAAACGCAGACTCCCCACCTACCGTATCACATCCCGATTGAGTTTGCCCCTTCCGATTATTTCAACATCAAGGTACATATCAAGTTTGCCCACCATAGAAGAACAATCAAACATAAGTCCTCATAACCATATAACAACTCCGGGAAACACAATATCAATTATTATTACGAACAAGGTACAATTTCACCCCTCAAGGAATACAATTATATCAAATCATTGGTCTTCTCAGGGAACTCAAACCTAAATTGTTAGCATACAGGAACGTGGTATCCGATCCAAAGATTATGCCAAAACGTTGTAACCAATCCTATAATTATGCCAAAATGTGGCAACCGATCCAAGTTAATGTGTCAGAATGCAACACCTGATCCATTCAACAAGCCACAATCACAAAGTACATTCTCATAATCATACAATCAAGTCTTGATTCATGGAATTCATCATTAATCTATCCTTATTTACAATTAGTGTGATCAATAATGCAACATTCACATACAAACATGTATTATAATGAAGCAAGAACAAACATACATCACACAACATGAAATCATAACCATCATCTACGAAATACTCATCGACGTATATCATGTAAGCATTAATTCAACCATACTTAGCCCTAGTTCATTATCTAAGGCTTTTTCATAGGGTTTAATCATACTTCATTCGGTGCACGAAGGTCTACGCATAATTTCTACCATTGATTTACATATATTACGCAGTGAGCACAGATTTATAACTACTCAATTCATAAAACCTAGCCTGCTTGGGGGCCAAGCAGCTGCACGAAGGAATTACAAATAATTTTCTGGTTTTCCGGACGACATGACGGTGAATTTGGCCAAGAATCCGTAAGATATCGCCATCTTCACGATAGAAATATTTCTCCATCTTTCCCAAACTTGAAGCTACTTTTTGGGGATTTCTAGGGTGTTCTCCGACGAATTTAAGTATTTTAGGAAGAAGGAGTAAATAAGAATTCGTGTTATTTATATTTTGTCTCGCCTATCCCGCTGTGGCGCCGCCGTCCTAGCGGCATATGTCCCGCCCTGACGGGACAATGGTCTAGATTTTCCCAAATTTTTATTTTCTCTAAAGAATGACAGTTTGGGTCGTTACAATAGATACCAATTTACCCCTCGTTCGTCCCTGAACAACTAGCAGACGAATCGTCACACACTCTATTTCGGAGTACTCCTAAACTAAAAGATTGATCCACTACGGCATCACAACGAATGGTGACTCTTCAATTATTTGACACGCGAAGAGGTACTATACCCAACAGACTAGAAGAATTTGAGGCAACATTTAATGGAAAAAAACACCAGTTTTCACAGCCTGACCCCGCCAGGGTGTCAACCCTTCCGCTAAGACGGGGCCGCTGTGGCGAGAAATCTCCCGTTGTAGCGGGAGATCAAAAACAGTAAAGGGGGGAAAAGGGGAATGGTTTCCCCATTTCCTCCTCTTCACTTCCAAAACGCCCGAAACTCTCTCAACCACTCCATTCTGAACGTCAAAATTCAGGTAATTTACTCATTCCTTACGCTCTTTACTTCGATACTTGAGTAACATCAATTGCATGAATCTAAATGATCGGGTAGAAAAGGTTTTTAGAGGGGTAGTTTTTGGAATGAAAATAGGTTGCTTGTTTGATATAATAAACATAGCATGGGCACTTCCCTCACGTCCCCAACGTCTCCACAGCGTCCTGGGTGTAAGGATTTCGTAGAAATACGCTGGAATTGGTACCAAAATGGGTGGGGGAAGTTGAAAGGTTTTCTTGACATAAACTTGAATTTGGGCACTGTTTAGGGGTTTATTTGCTAATATGATTACATATTTAGGTTCTAGGGTAGTTAATACACTCTGATCTGCTGGAATTCTGTCAAAAATGGGAAATTTGGGACAAAGAGGCACCATTATCGCGCTTGGTGTTCGTCCTAGATGAAGGTCGCTCTGGCGACCTTCATCCCACTGTGGCGGCCTCCATAATCCCGCCCTGGCGGGATTTTGGTTGTTGTGGCGAGATATGCCAGACCAGTGGCCTGCATCCCTTAACTTAGAAATTTCTCTCTTCTCATTTAGCCTTAAATTGTCTATTCATATCAGGCTCTAACGTGTATTTCCCATCTCTTGCAGGCTTCTCTAAATGGCTGGTGCAAATGAGGACAGTTTACCTTTCGTCCAGTTTCCCAATACTGCCAGTCGAGAGAGGCATCACGATTTCTGGAATAATAAATTCTGATGTGAGAGAGGTTTCGTCTTACTTAGGCTGGAGGAGAAAGAGCATGCCTTCTATGCTCGTCTAATGAAGTTCGGGTGGGTTCCACTGACCGAGGCTCCCCCTGCTGCATATGCTGACTGGGTGTAAGAGTTCTATGCTATCATGTCTACCGTCCGCTGGGACGACCCTCACCCCATCATCCACATCCGAGGGGTCGACATCCCTCTGAATGCCACCTCCATTAATGAGAATCTAGAGGTGCCTGAGGTCTCGAACACTGAATATGAGGCCAAGTTGAGGGAGATGGATCTGGAATGGCTAAGGGACACACTGGTGGAGCCTGCCCGTCGGGACATAGTCTATTGGCCTACTGCTGAGGGTATTACTAGCACAGACTGGTTATCGGATGCTAAGAGGTGGCTACACTTGGTTGCTAGGAGGATTCGCCCGTCGAACAACCACACCGACGTGACGTTCCTTCGGGCCTTGGTAGTGGCATGTGTAGTGCAGGGTATTGAGTTGAATGTCGGGGCACATATTATTTCCAAGTGGAAGCTGCTCTACAGGGGTAACGAGAAGACGTTCTTTCTCTCTGGTCTTATCACTGCACTGTGCAAGCGGGCGGGAGTGTCGCTTCTCGACACTGATAATGTACTTCCCATGGATCCCCCTATTCACCCTCTTTTGGTTAGACCGGATTCTACTTCTCGGAGCAAGAGGATGAGAACGGGTAGGGCTAGCAGCATTAAGGTGGCTGTGGATTCGGACGACGAGGCACCACTCTCAAGTGTCGAGTAGGATCTGGTGGCCATCCAGAGGAGGTTGGGGAGTGCCTTTGCTGACTTCACTCTGGCTTCACCCAGCACTGGCCTAGAGGTCGAGATGCTCCATCGCGAGTTACGCCAGGAGAGGAGAAAGGGTTTGGAGAGAGATCGTCTGATGGACTGGATATGGAAGACCGTGAGGACCATATTCACTTGCATTGCCTCTGGTAAGGAGTTTTCCCGGGTCGAGAAAGGATATTTCCAGCTCTTTAATTTTATGGACGAGGAGGCGACCGTCCTGGTACCTCCGTAGGATCTAGACTCAGACATTGACACCACCCAATCTGAGGGTTCTTGATTTGGCTTTTGCCCTTCTTGGACTTGTAAATTTTAGGACAACTTGGTTTTTATCTTTTTGCCTTTCTTATGTTTTGTAAGCACTTGGATGCTAGATTTCCTGCTTTTTCCATAGTAAATGGTGAATTACTAAGTTTTATAAACTATTCTCGACTGCTGAACACTGATAGAATTGCAGGGGTTAGCTCGGATACCATTTGGGGTCCTTACCGGGAAACTTGGAAAAACTAGAAAGTGCAGGCTGAGGTTCTGCCTCGCCTCATCCATCTCTGGAGAAAGAATTCCCACTCTGGCGGAAATAATCCCGCCCCAGCGGCCAAAACGGAAACAGAACCTCTACCGAGATTTTTCTGGGGTTTTTTCTCTTTTCTAAATTTCACCAAGGTTTCCAATTTTACCGAATAAACTTAGGATAATCCTGCGAACTAGGAGAAATCCTTGACTACTCCAAGTCAAAACCATGATACACAACTAATTCGTTCTTATTAATTCAGTACCACAACCCACACATCCCCAGGATACACCCAAACATCATGCGGTTATTACACAAGTGCAAGACACGTTCAAATCTTCCTCACAAATTGCCTCATAGTTTTATCTAAACCTTCTCATCACATCTAGTCGGACCTTCTTTTCGCAACGGCTTTACATTACTCTAGTCGTTATAACTTGCATAATTTCAACAATTTAGCCAGCATATTACACATAACAAGGTTCAGACACATATTTATAGTACACGAAATCATATTATCACATTCAAGCAATTATGGCGTCACATTCGCAGTTAGTTCGCACAACAAGAAACACACATTCACTATCTCTAAGATACAAAGAACAGACAAGTCCAAATTCTTAATAATGGTCATCCATGCAATTTCGCAACCCTTAGGGCCAGATACCAATTAGAACCTTCTCAGTTTCCAATTTGCTTTGCTTGTGGCCCCTCAGTCGTGACTATGACGTCCGATTTACTTCGTTAAGTACCAATTGGAATCGGGAGATATCAATGGGACTCAACTCATACCACAAGCGACACTCGCACGAAAAGAGAGAAGAAGGTTGAACGACTTCCTAGAATGCTTCCTAGCTTCCTTAGGATTAGATGTGGACGTCAACACACTAATCCGCAGGAGTCTACTCCACATTTTGCTCTTGTACGGGGAGACCTGTAACCTGGACTCTGATATCAATTTGTCACGACCCAACCCACCGGGCCGTGCGGGCACCTACACATTAGCACCTAAGTAGGAGAACCCTCACATCCCAAATGTTAGAACATGTGGAAGATTAACGAAAAATGAAGATAAAAGAAATCATAGGGTTTTCATAAATAACACTTTTAAACAATTTTGGGTTAAAATGTGTAATGTAACTAACACCCCCAAAAATCTAGTCTAAACAGCTACAAGAGCTACTAAGAGTACAACTGGACATAATAAATAAAAAACACCGCTCCCACCATGTGGAAGGAAAAGTAGAAGCATCATCAGTCAACCCGACGCCCACCACATAACATAAGAAAACAACCAGCAAGAACATGCAATAAACCACTCGCTTCTACACCTTTACCTTCTCTTGAAAACCTCGAAATTACACTAGTACTCAAACTAATAAACACCCTCTCGGTCAACCTACTTACTAGGTTCTTGATCATAGCCTAAACATTCTAACACATAGAATAGTCCCCAATACAATTACAAGCATTTCGACTAACCGCTCCCATCATACCCTTACTTCCTCTTCATATTACCCCGCCAAGGCCACATAGTACATTACGTCAAGCTTTCTAACCCCTAAACACAAATCATTTTCTTCAAACTGAAATCCACCTAAGCACTTACATCACGTATACTACCCCCCACTCTTCGCCATTACAACACACAACACCCTTTACTCGGACATTAATAATTCTTGAAATGCAGACTCCCCACCTACCGTATCACATTCCCGTTAGGTTTGCCCCTTGTGATTCATTCAACATCAATGTACATATCAAGTTTTCCCACCATAGAAGAACAATCAAACATAAGTCCTCATAACCATATAACAACTCTAGGAAACACAATATCAATTATTATTACGAACAAGGTACAATTTCACAATCCTCAAGGCATACAGTTATATCAAATCATTGGTCCTCTCAGGAACCCAAACTCAAATTGTTAGCATATTGGAACGTGGTACCCAATCCAAAGATTATGTCGGAACGTGGCAACCGATCCCATAATTATATCATAACGTGGCAGCCGATCCAAGTTAGTGTGTTGGAATGGAACACCAGATCCATTCAAAAGCCACAATCACAATCACAAAGTACATCCTCATAATCATACAATCAAGTCATGATTCATGGCATTCATCATTCATCTATCCTCATTTACAATTAGTGTGATCAATAATGCAGCATTCACATACATACATGTATTATAATGAAGCAAGAACAAACATACATCACACAACATGAAATCACAACCATCACCTACAAACTACTCATCAACGTATATCGTGTAAGCATTAATTCAACCATACTTAGCCATAGTCCATAATCTAAGGCTTCTTCTTAGGGTTTAATCATATTTTGTTCGGTGCACGAAGGCCTCGCATAATTTCTACCATTGATTTACATATATAACGCAGTGAGCACAAATTTATAACTACTAAATTCATAAAACTTAGCCTACCTGGGCGCCAAGCAGCTGCACGAAGGAATTGCAGATAATTTTCTGGTTTTCCGGACGACATGATGGTGAATTTAACCAAGAATCTACAAGATATCGCCATCCTCACGCTAGAAATCTCTCTCTCCATCTCTCCCAAGCTTGGAGCAGCTTTTTGGGGGTTTCTAGAGTGTTCTCCGACTAATTTAGGTATTTTAAGAAGGAGTAAATAAGAATTCGTGTTATTTATATTTTGTCTCACCTATCCTGCTCTGGCGATTACTTGCACCACTGTGGCGCCGCCGCCTTAGCGGCATATGTCCCCCCCCTAGCGGGACAGTGGTCTAGATTCTCCTAAATTTTTATTTTCCCTAAGTAACGACGATTTGGGTCGTTACACAAAATGCAGTAAAAAATTAAGCATTGTTTTAAGTACCCTATCAACACTTTTTCCACATGTTTTAGCACTATGGCAACACACACAAATAAAGTAGCAAATTAAGCCCAATTTCTCATGGATGAGCTACCAAAACTTTCTTTGTCAAAGTTTTGTGGTTTTCTCTTAGGAAATTGACAATGAAAAATATATTAGAAGTTGGATTTGATGGGTATAATTAATATTTGGTTGAATATAATATTAAATTAAAAATAATTATTAAGTGAAATAAATATACATATACACACGTGCCACATAGGCACCACATAGGATAATAAAAATGGGGACATGAGACTTAACAGTCTAAGGGAAAATATGTAGCTAAAATTTGATGGCAGAGGCAAATATATTTAAAAAGTATAACGAAGGATAGATATGACCATTTTCTAAGAGTACAAGAGCAAATATGACCCTTTTCCTAAAATATTTATAATTTAAGTTAGATTTTAGATTTAGTTATTTTTAATATATGTTGAAAGTTTGATTTTCATTGTAGTAATTTATTAAAGCATTTACTATCAAGTTAAATTTTTAATTATATTAAATAATGTCATTCTAAATTATATGAATATCAATCTAAGTGAAGGATCTATCTATATTCAAAATTCTAAGTATATTAATTCATTTTCCTTTTCAAGTTAAGTGATAGATTTCTTTTTAATTTGAGAAAGTGAAAATTTTGATTTAGTTACTATAAAAGAATAAGTGATAGATTTCTTTATAATTTGAGAAAGTGAATATTTTGATTTAGTTACTATAAATGAATTGAAGGATTTTGGTACATAATTAATGAATCTTCATTATATATATATATATATATTTAAAATTGTAAGTATATTAATACATTTTCCTTTTCAAGTTAAGTGATAGATTTCTTTTTAATTTGAGAAAGTGAAAATGTTGATTTTGTTACTATAAAAGTACAAGTGATAGATTTTTTTATAATTTGAGAAAGTGAATATTTTGATTTAATTACTATAAATGAATTGAAGGATTTTGGTACATAATTAATGAATTTCATTTAGTATATTAAATGATTTACCTATTTTAAATTAAAATTTCCATATTCATTTACCATAAAACTCAGATTTTGAGTATCAAATCAACATTAATTTACTACTATAATGTTCAATATGAAGAAAAGATTAATTTCCTTTGCAATATTTGGCTTGAAATTTAATTATTATGGTGAAAAAAATTCTTTTTATGTGTATAAATACTTATGATATTTCATTTTTTTGTAAGTCATAGTTTTTGAAAACATTTGACTAATATATTTTATTGTACTCTAGCATGGAGGGTAAGAAAACATTAGGACGCAGAAAAATTCCATTAGAGAAAATAGAAAAAGAAGCTGCTCGATATTCCTCATTTTCTAAACGTCGTTCAGGCTTATATAAAAAAGCCAGTGAACTCGTAAGAGAATTTGATGTCAATCTTGGAATAGTTCTTTCTTCTCCATCTGGTAAACCGTATTCATTTGTTCACCCGACTACTGATATAGCCATTGATCGTTTTATAAATCCCACAACAGAATTAGATCTAGGTGCACAACTTGTTGCTGCAGAGGCACGCAACAAGGTAATTCAAAACATCGATAGGCTAAATGAATTTGATGCAAGAGAAAAAGCTGCTAAGGAAAAAATACGTTTTATGGATCAAATGAATGAAGCTAGAGTAAGATGTTGGTGGGAGTCCATGGATCAATTCAATGCAGAGGACATAACCAAGTTTGAAGGTATCATGAATATCGCCGAGGGTTTCTTAAATGTCCAATTGAAGCAGCTAGAAGATGGAGCTTCGTCCTCCTTACATTCCCCACCAAAGGATGCAGATAACTGATATTTGTGCTTCATAAAAATCATCTTCGAATAATATCTTTTATCGAAGCTATATGCAATAAAATGAAACTTTAAATTCATATTATTATTTGTGCTTTAATTTTTATTTTGTTATTTTGTTTCAATTATGGCGTACTACATGTACTTTGCAATGATTTTTAATAAAGATATCTTGTGTATTAGGATTTTTGTCCCCTACATGTTAGGTCTTTTAATATTGTATTATGAATTTGAATTACGTGCACTACAACATATCAATTTCTGAATGTGTCGTAGAATATATTTAAAAAAACTCATGCCAAAATAATTATTTGAGAAAATAAAGGTGCAAACAATATATGCGAATAAAAATGACTAAAATACAAAATGATTTGTTTTTTTATAACGAAGGAGTTTGATCACGCTATATAAAGGAAACGTTTATGTCTCCTAGTCTTATTTCAAATAGTTCGTCATCTGGATATTCTTAGACAAATATATAATCATCTTATTTTTTATGAGTGGTTTTCGAACCAACTTTCGTCTATCAATACTAGGACAAATGAAAAGAATCACTTAGTATTTTTTTTATTCTGCTGGAATTTGAATATGAAACCTCAGGACTCTCAACCACTTCATTGACCATTATGCTACACCCTTGAGTGCATAATGTGACATGTTTATAAATATGCAATATTTATCGAGAGTAAATTAACGAGGGAATATATAATTGCTACTACTAAAAGTCAATTTATAGCCTATTTGGATAAACTTTAAAAAAAAACTTATTTTGAATTAGTTTAGTTTAAAAGTGCTTTTCTAAAAAATATTTTTTGTGATAAATAATTTGTATTTTATCAATAAATTTTAAAAACACTTTTAAATATCAATTAATATTTGACCAAACTTTTTAAAAGTACTTTAAAATGTAATTTTGTCAAATACTAATGTGAAACTCTTCAACAATAGTAAATCAATTATTGAAGATTATGAGTTCCTTTGGTTCGATAAAGATAACACATCAAATGATTAAATTTAATTGTTAATGAACTTGAATTTTTCTAATTGATAATTAGTGATATACTCCTTCTGTTTTAATTTGTTTGTCTGTCTGATTTTGATTTGATTCTAACTTTATAAAAATAAAGAAGACTTTTGAAATTTGTGGTCTTAAACTAAATATATGTAGAATGTACTAAAATATCCTTCCATCTTGTGATATTAAATATGTCACGTGAAAAGTTAGAATTAAAGAATTTTCAATAAAGAAAAAATGCATTTATTTTTAAATAGACTAAAAATTAAAATAAGACAAACAAATTTAAACGAATAGAGTATTGTAAATGATTCTATTTTTGTTATATTCTTACTTCTTTGAGTTGATAGGAAACAAGAGAATGCAAGTTGTTGGTTATTTTCATTTTTGACAACTCCTATAGGGATGATAATGGGTTGCGCGCTGGGCAGGTTAACTCAAACCCACAAAATTCTCAATCCGCCCTACCGTAGCCCGTATAGCATTTTTTTCTATTCTCAATCGGCCCCACCCTGTAAAAATTTGCTCCGCCCTTGTAACACCCCAGAAATTTTTTGAGCTAAGACTCGAACCATTCTTCGTTGAGAGTAAGATTTTATCGAGGAATTTAAATTTTCTTAAGTGTTAAGATCGCCAGATGTAGCACCTTGAGTTCCAAAAAGAACTAAAGAGAATTCCTTCAAGTTATTCCTAGGTTCTTCTAAGTTTTGGGTCAACTTCAAATGACCATAACTTTAGCATTTTTTGTAGCAACTTGGAAATTCTAGCCTAGGCCAAACTTGGACCAAATCGGAGTCAGGGGAGGCCTAGAGAAATCTGGTAACGAATGGGGGGGATCTAATTATGAATTTGATCACATGAGTTGATATCCAAGGCATTAAAGATCCTGTACGGCTTTACAGAATCGATTCGGGCGAGTAGAACTCCCGAAACTGATCTTGGCGTGAAAGGTAGTTTCTGAATGTCAAGGGTTGAAGGTGTGTTGTCAAATGGGAGTTTGGAACCAAAATTCTGAGCTTCTGTCTCCGTGCAAGCCGCCGGGATGGGATTATTTCTGCAAGGGTGGGGCTGCTGTGGCGGGTTGGGTCCCGCTGTGGCGGGACAGTCGCGAACTTGAGTCGAGAAAACCCCCAAAATCATTATTTTTTGCAAAACTTCGTTCTTAAGAGCTAGGAGATGACCCAGGGTGATTCTTGACAGTTTTCCATGATTTTTAGCGCTAAAGGTAAGATAATGTAACACCCCGTATCCTA
This sequence comes from Solanum piurae, assembly GCA_029582685.1. Taxonomy (NCBI): domain Eukaryota; kingdom Viridiplantae; phylum Streptophyta; class Magnoliopsida; order Solanales; family Solanaceae; genus Solanum; species Solanum piurae. The sequence continues at coordinate 206 of JAJOOO010019722.1, read as the reverse complement.
TATAGACCAAAAATGCAGATTTTGAGAAGTTGCAGGTGCAACTTACGGTCACCATCCACGGACCGTAGATCAGACCACGGTCCGTGCTGGTGGTCCGTGGTTTACCAATGCAGCCCCTCCCCAGAACTCAGTCAGAAAATCGGCTAAGTCCCGACTCACGGACAGACCTACGGTCCGTAGATCAGACCACGGACCGTGGTTTGTGT